>VYZP01067437.1:0-40891 GCA_013400635.1 Hypocryptadius cinnamomeus
ATTGAATAGCTCTTTCTATTCACATGCACTTCTGTGTATCTAAAAAAAATGTTATTATTAACTTGGATTGTGTTCTAAATAGCTTTGATCCAAAACAACTCTTCTAGTCCACATAGATTTCACTAGGCTTCTTTTGCAAATCCTTTAAGTAGACAATACATATTTTTAAGGGCCAGGAATGTTTTCCTTCCAAGATCATGGAAAGAAAACAATGTTTTGCTGACCTTGGAGAACATAACATTCAAGGAAATCTTCATGTCTATATTGAAGAGGAAGAAAAAAATAAGATAACCTTGGAATTTAACTGTATTACTACACAATGGATGCAAAAACTCACAGACCAATACTTGGGAAGGACAAACATCCTTGTGTAGATACATGGGAGGATTAAACCTGACTCATTGTATCTTGGCTACTTCATTCCCAAAATACATTTCCTTTCCTCTGAGATAAGAACAACTTCTCTTCCTTCTGTTATTCTCTAATGGTAATATTTGTCAATACTCAGTGTCCTTATGATTATTCATTACAAGAAGAAAAAAAAATGATAGAACCAGAAAATATAGTGTAGAACAACATTTTGGAGATTAGTTTATTAAGGAGTACAGACTCTCTACAAAGCAAATTACCATTTGTTTCTGTCATTATTATTGCAAATTCATATCTAGTAGAACTTAACGGGCAAGTATTTACACTCAGCATAGTTGGGCCTAGGCCAGGGTCCAGGCTGCAGTAGCTCCCAAGCGTCACTCTCAGATTTGAAAAGCATGCCATCCCATGTGCTACAGAATGGCTGTGGTCATGCTGCTACTCAGCACTCTTCAAGCTTAGGTTCATCCACATGCTTTGAATTACACTAAAGTGAAAATATGGCATATAAAATATATTTCATGTGTGGCAAATTAATTTTGATGATTGAAACTAGTAACTCTGGTAGATTGTTGGGAAAGGATGGAGCTGGAGATAAGGATACCCAAGCTAAACAAATGTTTCTAACTAGGTTTGTTCTAGTTAGTCTGTGAGATACTGTAAGCATATTGTATACCTGCAAAGAACAAATCAAGAGGTAAATTTAAAACTTGCTGGTACTAATTATCAAGTAAGATTCTTAACATCTAACGTACTAAAGCCACATCTTTAATAATTCTTTACTTGAAAACACTTGTTATCTCAATAAAAACATGAAAATGACACTTTGAAGGAGTTTCTTCTTTGCTTTAGTCTGTCTACACATTTTTTCTGTATTCCCAGGTCAGTTAATTTAAGAATGTTTATGAAGCCTATATCCATTGTTTAAAACATTAGGAACTTGTTTTGAGTCCAAACTGTTCTACTGGCACATTATGATCAGAGTCATGAATTTATTAAATGTTGACTTTTCATTTAGCAATATCTTGTTAGAAAGTTTGGACCTAAAACTTCTCTATCCACTTGTAAAAATATCTAGTTAAACAATTTAAGTAGCAAATCAAGAATTTTTAAGGTAATTGCCTTTTATAACAGGAAACAGATGTAGGATTTATTTCATTGCCTTTACATGTCTATCATGTAGGTGTGTATGTGTGAGCAACTGTTTCTGGGCTCCCCTCAAGAGATAAAGACACTTTAGGAGGGATTCAAGTCATATTGTCTAAAATATGTCTTAAGGCAAACTGTCTGACCTGCAGACATGCACTGTAGACCTCTAACTGTAATGACCCCAACACAAATCCCTTCATCCAGCCAGCACTGACACAGAGCAACCGTGCACTTGTGTCCCTTATTTTAATTGTGTCTCTGAGACAATGGTTCCACATGTTTCCACCCTCTTGTGAGGGGACTGCNNNCACCCTCTTGTGAGGGGACTGCATCACTTAGGCTCCTACTCAGAAACTGAGATAAGGGTCAGGTCAGACTCCTTTGTAATGTCCACTCATGACAAAGAAACTCAGAACAGCAAATAATCCAGTCCATATATCATCCATGTATGGATGATATATGTCATGCATATATCATCCATACAGTCAAAGCATATGTTTGTATTTAATGCTGGTGAAAACAAGAATGTGTTTTTAACATTGTAATTACACAACAGATACATCAGAAGGCTCTGATTTTCTTCCAGAGATGTTTTTTGCCTACAGTACTAGTTAAAATTCATAATGATCTTTAACCAAGTATTTTGCTCTTTCAATGACTTGCTAATGTAAATGAAAAATCTGAGCTTCTCTCTTAACCTCATTCCATTTTTTAGGGCTTACTGCATTGCAGCCTTCCAGCTTTTATTCAGGGTTTGTTAAAGATGATGTTTACCTAACATACCAGCAAGTGAAGCACCAAAAAAAGTCAAACCACTTTGGAAACTATTTACCCTGACATTAGATTCAGCCTTTGCAAAAGATTCAGTCCTCAAATAATTGGGGAGAAGGATATAAAAATTAATTACATGGAAAAGTCATCCAAAGCTATTAATTCATCCCTTTTCTGGAAATATCCCACATGCACAAAGAAAACCACATCTCTGTAGCAATTCAAGAAAAGAGACCAACAAGCCACCAAACCAATAAGCATAGAAATCAATGCATACAGCCCATTTTCCTTGCACAGTGTGCTGCACTTTATAGCAACTGAGGGCTACATTTAGTACCCAGTAGAAATGTCAAATACTTATCATGACCAGTTCATAAGACCTTTGAGATTCACAGTAGCTGGCTGTGGCCAGCTTGTTTCAAATTAGATTAGTCCAACCTAATTTTCTATTCATGTTATGTACAGTTATTTGAGGTGGAAGGCTATCAGCTCAGGGCAGGCAAACAAGTCTCCAAGCTTCAGCCCTTGCTCTTCAAAAGTGCATGTACAACTTCTGTCCTTTCCCCCATGTGTCATTGCTACACCCAGCTTCTAAATATCACACTGAGTGACGTTAGTGAATGTTTAAACATGCAGTAACTTTGGGAATATTAAATCAGCCCCAGCCCACCATCCCAGGGAAATCTGTGCATCTGTGACTAAATGGGTATTTATCATTTCCTGAGCTCCATGCTGGCAGCCAGCCAGCAGAGTGTGTACATTGAAATTAGAATAGATTGGGAGACAGGACTTTGTTCCAAATTGATCTGGATGACGATAGCAATTTTGAAGGCAGCTCCACATTTTTAAAGGTTTATTGTGTGTACCTATAAAGGAGAGAGGAGAAACATTTAGGAAAATAACAGAAAGGAAATCTAATGCCAGGATACATACCTTTTTGTTATTTTTATTTTATTCCTTTACAACATTTTTTTACCATCATCAACAGAGGAGCTAGAGTTTGTTAGCATCACATAGAGAAATTCATGGAGCAGGAATGGAGAAAATGCTATTTCTAGTCATCTGTTTATTATTAAGCATTTTTTCCCTACTGCANCTGGAGAGCCATCTGACCCAACCCCATGTTGCAAGAGTTATGATGGTTGGAGAACAGCTGCAATTCTGAAAGTTGAATATTTTCACCACAGATTTCCACCTCAGATTGAACCACCAATCAGAATACAGTACATGGTATATCTCAACCATACCCCAAGGACACCTTGAAAACTAAATTGACACCTATGACTAGCTGGCTTGAACATATACTAGCCAAAAGCAGCATATTCAGCTCACCTAGTGATAGCTTTGGCCATCCTTTGATAGGACTCATGGTGAGTTATATCTTGCTTCAAATGCAAGTAAATTCTGTAGGCCTGGGTGTGTTTTAAAATACATTAAGTGCTTTTAGCATATAGCTGTTTGCCATACAGTTTTTATGCAATCAGGGAAGAAGAAAATTTGGAGAAAGCCCTGTTCTCTTTACATCAATAACATTTCTGTTTGGTGCCAAAGCAAATAACCATTTCCACGGCCCTTTGCTATTATCAGTGAGGACTTAAAACTTTTTCAGGCAAAAGGATTGAGTGCTTCACCTCCTTCTCCTTCAGAGTATGACAGAGCTGGATTCTCATATTTAAAGCCATCCAAGGCATCCTCTAAACCTTTGGAACAATAATGCCAGCATTCAAAGGAAATAGCTTCCTCAAAACTAGAATCCTCTTTAGCATGGACAGCTGTGTCTCAGTGGAGCACAGCTTGCCTTCCTCCTTGTAGCACACAAATGTTCATTGCCTTTGATCTGGCTCGCCTTGCAGCTGCTCAGCAGATAGAACTAGGGGCTCCAAAAAGATGTGATAGACCTCTGAGCTCTATTAATGCCTGGCCTGACTTGTCCCAGTTTCCAGAAATGATCTGGCTAGTCTGAAAGCAGCAGTACAGCAGGACACAATATCCCCTTTCTCTGTCTTNGTCATTGCTACACCCAGCTTCTAAATATCACACTGAGTGACGTTAGTGAATGTGTAAACATGCAGTAACTTTGGGAATATTAAAGCAGCCCCAGCCCACCATCCCAGGGAAATCTGTGCATCTGTGACTAAATGGGTATTTATCATTTCCTGAGCTCCATGCTGGCAGCCAGCCAGCAGAGTGTGTACATTGAAATTAGAATAGATTGGGAGACAGGACTTTGTTCCAAATTGATCTGGATGACGATAGCAATTTTGAAGGCAGCTCCACATTTTTAAAGGTTTATTGTGTGTACCTATAAAGGAGAGAGGAGAAACATTTAGGAAAATAACAGAAAGGAAATCTAATGCCAGGATACATACCTTTTTGTTATTTTTATTTTATTCCTTTACAACATTTTTTTACCATCATCAACAGAGGAGCTAGAGTTTGTTAGCATCACATAGAGAAATTCATGGAGCAGGAATGGAGAAAATGCTATTTCTAGTCATCTGTTTATTATTAAGCATTTTTTCCCTACTGCAAGTTCTCTCACTGTAAAGACCAAAAGGTTTTGTCGATTGTATCAATTCTGGCATGGAAAAAGAAAAATCATTACCATTAATAGGAGTAATCCAGTTTTGCCATGTGGTTGAGAGGTCTTCACTCATCAGTTTAGTCTTGAGTTTTACTCTTCTTGAAAATAGTAGGTGAACTTACAACCCCAGCTTAGTTTATTTTTTCCTGCAACATTCCATATGTACTGTATAAAGTAGGGTATTTTAACAAATGTATGAGCTATTTTTTTTGCTCACACTCTTCTGTAAAATGATTTGTGAAGTGGTAAGTCAAAACCAATAAAGATGTCAAGAACTGACCTTGTGGCACTATTTTTTCATTCCTTATGCTTCAGTATGGAAGATGAGACAAAACTAAGGGGGGTAATTTTATTTTCACCAAGCACCTGAATTCTGTGCATAAAATCCTCGGTGTTGTTCCCAAACTGCTATCNAGAGTATGACAGAGCTGGATTCTCATATTTAAAGCCATCCAAGGCATCCTCTAAACCTTTGGAACAATAATGCCAGCATTCAAAGGAAATAGCTTCCTCAAAACTAGAATCCTCTTTAGCATGGACAGCTGTGTCTCAGTGGAGCACAGCTTGCCTTCCTCCTTGTAGCACACAAATGTTCATTGCCTTTGATCTGGCTCGCCTTGCAGCTGCTCAGCAGATAGAACTAGGGGCTCCAAAAAGATGTGATAGACCTCTGAGCTCTATTAATGCCTGGCCTGACTTGTCCCAGTTTCCAGAAATGATCTGGCTAGTCTGAAAGCAGCAGTACAGCAGGACACAATATCCCCTTTCTCTGTCTTTCCTGTGTCCATGCAAAGCTATAAATCTCAGTGGACCTCTGACTCAGCTGAGATCCTCAGAAGGAGAATTTCTTACAGGCTAGGCAGAAACATAAAATCCTGTTGAGGGGACATCACAGACTCTTCCCTGAGCAGATGGGGTTTGTGCACATAAAAAAAGCCCTCAAGACAACAGCGTTTTAAATAGATTCTTTCCACAGATTTCTATGGAATCAAGAAAAGCAGAATAAACTGACTGGCTCTATGTAGCGCTACATTTAGGATATTTTAAAACAGAGATTTGCAGGTAGGGAGCTAACTACACATGACTGAGTGCCTGTTAGGCTGCTACAACACTCACTTCTCAGAGAGACAGAGTTTGTTGCCTACTGCAGATGGAGTCCCTTGTCTTCTGTTCTGTGACTTTGGACCATATTGGCTTACCGTGTAACACCACAGATAAGAGAAGGGAGAAGAAAAAAGGCTTTAAATAGCAAATCTTCCCTCGTGAGCCACTGAGCTCCCTTTACAGCAAAATAGCTGAATGGCATATACACATTTTCAGGAATCCATCCCATCTGTTTTCTTGAGTCCTTTGTAGGAACCTGAACATGGATGGTGCCAAAATATTCACTGCATTCCACAAGGACTCGGTGGGTGCCACACCATGTTCCCAATGGTGAATGATAAGGTACTGATAATGACAAGTGTGTACCTCTCTTCCTTGTCTGGTAATAAGAAAACAGTGTTAACTTTAGTCTCTGTAAGTTAAATATGTCCCATTTACTTCTGGTAGAGAGAATATGCTGAAGACATACTATAGGACCACGAATAAGAATAAAATTCTTATTTATAGTACAACTTACTACTGGCAAGTTAGAGTTTAACAATCATACTGTCAGTACCTTCAACATAGCAGTCTTCTTTGGTGGGCTGGCCAGGCTTTCTTCTGCTCTGTCTAGTAAAGATCATCAGGCATATTTTTATCTTTCTTTAAAGCAGCATTTGCATTCCAGTACCTGTAACACTTTCACTAAGCACACTTAACTACTCAGTCAATTTTTACAAGTGGTCTCTGAAGTTTGGAGGGCATGATTTTGTTGCAGACACCAAGAAGAAACATAGGAGGAGAATATTCCAAAGTATATTTTTTGTTTGTTTTCTATTGCTGTCTGGTTGCTGAAATAAATAAGAATTATATGATGCTAATGTCTGCTAATGTCTAATCTGTTACTTCCTTTAATAATTTCTGAATCCACTGCTGATTTTCTACCAATTTTGGTGTATGGAAAAATAGCATATTAAATTCTCAGAAAGAAATTGAAGGTTGAGATACTCAAAGACAACCTCACTGAGGAAAAGGTTAAAATGAGATTTCATACTTCATTTGTCATAACAGATGCTTACTATGACCTCAACTTTAACACAAAAATCCATTGGAAAACAGGTTTGAGTACTACTGCTGCTTACCAACTTGGCCTCAATATAAGAGAAATCAGTATTTTTATGTACAAAATAGCTTCTGTAGGAAGAGGAGCATTGTCTCACATACCTCTACATAAGCTTTTTGTGTTTGTTTGAATTAAGTGAACAGCAGAATAAAAACTCTGCTGTGTTAAGTAGCTTCTACTTGACTTTGGCTTTCATGAACAAAACTTCAAGCACCACTAAATCACCTTAGTAACTTATCAGCTAAGTGATTTATGGACTTTTTACAGTAACCAGGTCACATGACATGTCGAAACAACTTCTTAAAGCTGTTCTTCAAATATAAAAGTTTAATGTGGGAAAACATAATTTAATCAGTCCCTTGTTCATCAATCTCAAATCCTTTTGATAGTTCTCTCTTCCTCCCTCACTCCATAGCTTATGCTGCTCCTCTTGCTGATGGCTTCCCTCAAATATTAACCTAGGTATCCTTTGATGCAAGATTACACAATGGCAGGAGACACAAAACCTGAAGTGTTACATGAAGATACATATTAGTTTTTCATTATAAAGTTTCCTCCCTTTGAAGTTCTAAGGAAACTACAATTTCCTTTCTCCTGCTCTAAGATATATATATTCACACACAGTTAAATACATCTCCCATAACAATTCATTTCCCAGGCCTAACCAATATTTAGGTGCAGTTCAAAGAGTGCCTTTGATCTGCACACAGTTCCTCAAAAAATCTTTATCTTTCCATTGAGGTGATGAAGAATCCTACCAAGAAATGGCTTCCTGCATCTAATTAATTGAGACTATGTAACACTTTCAAGCAATACCTTATTAACATTTGCATTTGAAAAGTTCACATCAGTAATTATTTGCATAAAGTAGAATACTGTGCTTGGTTAGACCAATAGAGGAGGGAGTGTTAAAATCATGAATTCACTTCAATGCTGTACATCAAATAAAACCTTGTTTACCATTCTGTATCAGATTACACTCCACAACAGTAGTGACTATGCTTGGGAGCCAGCCATTTATCATGTTAAAAACAAGGACTTCTGAGGCCAATGATCTACAGTATCTCTATATAAAAAGCGGTTATATTTTTATGCCTTTGCTAAGTTTTGTGGTTAAGTGGCTCACCTCGTAAGCACTATCCAATGTAAGCCATACAGAGTGAGTATTTATGCAAAGCATCCCACTGAATTTAGTGAGGCTATTCGTGTATGCTCTCCAAAATGAAAGTGTGGTTCATACAGCATAGCCCTCAGCATGTGTCTGAGACTGCACAGAGCTCAGAACGCAGTGGCCCTGCAATCTGCTGGCTGAGGCTTGCGGGGGAGACAAGCAGCGAGCAGTAAATTAGAACAGCGACTCAGAGCTGTGCCATCATCACTTACAAGTACTTATAAATTGTTTATCCTCCCCCTTCATGCTGTAGCTATAGGCTTTCTTGTTCCTACATCTGCTAAATATGACTGCTCCGCTTACTTACCAATCTCCCAGGAAAGCAGCAAGGCTCACTTACAGCTTACATCACATGCCAAGGGGTAAAGCACCAGCTTTGTACTGAGCATTGTCATCTCTTTTAATTTTGATTGCTTTCCTTTTACCTGAATTTAATCAGATTACAGGCAAACATGGGTTTAAGGGCAACAGCTAACCTAACAAAGCTGACTTTTTCCTTCTCTGCGGATGTGAGTATAACAAAATAGAAATGCAGGAGAGGCATAAGATGCTCCTAAATGACTTGGGTTTCATTCACATACCCCCTTTGGCTTCTCATCACAGCACTCTCCTTTGGCTTGCCACAAGGAACCTCTTTCCAGAAGCAGCTATACTGAACAATGGCAGATGAGAGCAGGACGTGATAATTCACCAATAAGCCTGTCACCTGAAATGACGTGTTTTGTTTTACACATAAATAAAGTGCTGGTCTGGTTTCAGACCATGTCACTCAGACATTGTCCCTGCAGTAACTGGCAGTAGTTGCTGCCCAGGGTCATTGCAGTGTCTTCACCTCCATGTGGAGGTGGGAGCCCAGATCAGCTATGGATCAGCACAATCCTACCACCTGGTTAACATTAATAAACGCGAACAAAAGAAAACAAAAACTTGTTCTTATAGACTCATTTTCATCTAATGAGCACACTGTGCTTTTCAGGGAATGTTATTCACAGTGTCCCCATGGCAATTTGATCATCTAAGATGTAGAATGGATTGGCTAAGTCAGTCCAGCTAAAGAGCCTGTGGCAGAATCAGGATCTATGTTACCTTTACTCAGAGCCCTCTGCTTTGACCACTAGATGATGTCGATGACTGGATACTTTGAGGTTATATGAAAGCTTGCTCAGACACATCTGTTTCCAGGCAATATCACAGAGATATCTCCTTCCTTTAAAATTGACTGCAATTGAAATCCTGCAATAAACTCAATTTAATATATTGCCAAACTGACATATAGCTCAAATTCGGTCTGTGAAGTCTCATCTTTTTAAGAGCAGAAACCCTTCTGTCACTGAGAAAGACCTGAAAAGCTCCTGCAGTCTCATAGGGAGTATTAACCACTGATGAGGATCTGTCTTAATACACAAGAGAACAAGGGTCAGAGTAGTTCAACAAGAAGCGTGAGGGCTTAGCAGCAGGAAAAATCCTTCTAAAAGCCGAGGGTATAAACATGATTAGAAGGGAAATTTATAATTTTGCCCAGCAAATTTCAAGCAAGCCAGCCAAGTTGCATGAGGACTTTAATGACATTTTCTCTTGATACCAAGGATGCCTTGCCAGAAGCCCTCAGACCTGCTTGCAGTCATATTACTGTACTTGCAAACTGTACTGCCCCAAAGATGGTGCAGCCTATTTCTGTCACAGATTAAGTGACCTCTGCACTTTTTGCATCTAGCTGTGGAGAAAGCTGCAGGTGGAGGAATGTTCATCCCTTGGTTAAGCTAAACCTTTGTTTGCTGTGTTCACATGAATAACTTATAGGGCCTTGGCATCATGAAAGCAGCACTGACACAGTTGACATGACAGCACTATAGACTGAATCCCGATCTGCCCTCGGAGGAGAAGATGGGATGTTTGCTCGTTTCACATTTCACCAAGTCGGCCTGTTCAACTATTTATAAGATGAATAGAAATTTCCACTACTTCAGCTGACACACCTGCCTTTACCTAGCAACTGCTCAAAGGGAGCCAGCTGAGACAGAGGAGGCTTTGAGAGGAGCAGCCCAGAGGGGAGCCTGCTGCTGCCACCCGTGTCAGCCCTCTCTGTGCCACCAGCTCTGGCCTCTTGGCAAGACAGCAGCCCTTTCCACTCACCTCAAAAGCTATTTATACCCAGCACAGCTCAGGAGAGGAAGTGCCTTCCTGTGCAGCCTTCCCCAGGCAGTGAGTGGTGTGAGAGCAGCAGGGAGTTCTGCAGGGGCCTCAGGGCAGAGCATGGGGAGACTGCCCTGCCTAGCTTAGGCTGACCACCATGGTGACATGGTGACATGATGTACCACCCATCCTGCTGCCACGCAGTCCTGCATACCCCTCATATGGCATGTGGCCCCTTCAGGGTGCCTGGGGGGTCTCTGACAGTGCAGGGAGCCCACCTGGCACCAATCACTGTACATTTTCACCCAGCTTCAGGCCCGTGGGATTGCAACCACCACCTCCTAGTCTTCTGCTGCTTTTGACACAAATAAGTGAGGATGAGGAACACCACTCAATCCGAGGCATTTGTCCAGAACTTGTTTTGCTGATGAATTGTAGCCTGGCCCACATGTAGTGCCTGCAGTCACTAAGATGTCACATTTGACTCATGTATCTGTAGGGTCCCTCAAACAGCCTGTTTCCACCAGACTGCCAGTGGCAGAAAGGACACAGCCCCATTGCATTATCACATTTCTGTGCAACCTGTCTGGGGGCTCCAGCCACCACAGGGTGATCTTCTAAAGAAGTCTCCTAGGGGTTAAAAGCCATTTTAACCAGGATTAAAATATAGATGAGCTAGCGCAGCCAGGGAATAATGCATGAAAAATGGCACTTTCCTACTTTAGTGCTGCAACTGTGGAGAGTAACTCACAAAATTCTGTGGTAACAGGTTCAGAGCTGGACTAGTCAGAAGACCAGCTCTTATAGAAATACTGAACCTAGTCCTAGCCAGGAATAAAGTCCCATCATCCTAGTGACTTCAGACACACAAAAACTGAGGAAGGAAGAGGTTATACATGGGATGCTGCAGCCCAGTTTAAGACACGAATAGGCAAGGACATTGAACAGACAAAGAGGGGGTGGCAGCAAGAGGAAGATGTGCCAGCACAGATTCATCATGCATGCTGTTGCTGGGCTAAGGAAATAAAAAAATTAAAAGGTATCCCAAACCAAATTGCATTTACTAGGTGCTCCTTCCTCAGCCTATTATCAGCAAAGGGATGGGGATGCATCCAACAGCAGTGCCCCAAGCCAGCCAGGAACACAGGCTAGAGTATTTGGGGACTTGGTTCCCTCTCAGCAGGGAGAGGGGCTCTTGAAAGGCAGTTTTCTTTACTCTGATACCTTAAATGTTTACCCACTAGCATTTGATGTTTTTGGAGAGGGAGGACTGTAACTAAATATGACATATTCTTGCTGTTCGCATCGTACCATGTGGCAGCTTTAAAAAAAGAATATTTGACTACATGGTTTTGATGCTGAGGATGAAAAGACCATAATTGCTACGGCAATGTGAATTGTGTTTGTGAAGGAAGGAGTTTACCAAACAGCAGGAAAGAAGATAAAGTAGGGCAAGTTTTATGGTTAAAATTAGATTGACCTGAGTTGAGATTATAAATGTTAGGAAACAAGTATATATGGTTTGGATAGGGAAGGGAAAAGGTATTTCCAGGAGACACACTTCAGTTTCAAAATATCTTGTACTTTTTGCAAAGAAACAGACTGTGACCAAAATATTCAACAGCTTTNCCTAGCACTGCTGTTCATCTTGGTAACAAGCTCTTTGAGCTGTTAAAGCTGTTTGCTGGAGCTCTGGGTGCTCTCTTTAGAACTGAAAATCATCCTGCCATCATCCACCTTGCTTTAACACCCACCCACTTAGGAAATCTGAAAGCTGTGTATCTTGTCAGGAGCTGCTAATGCTATTAATTCTCCTACCTTAAAGGCTATCCAGAATATGAAGGCAGATTTTCTGCAGATTCCTGGGATATAGCACATTCTGCAGCATTTCCCATATGCATTCCAGTGTCTGTTTCCCATGTTTAAAAATAAAAAAGTCTGATTCAACACTCTCTCATTTCATTTGTACATGACTGAGGTACCACTGGGTTTTACCTGCATAATATAAACTTTGCCCACTAAATCTTATTGTGAATCTTTCCCTGTTTCTTGGCAAGCTAAATTGCCCTCTCTAACCACAACCAGACCATTTCCCAGACCCAGACTAGCACAGCTACAAATATCCTGGATCTCTTTAGCTCTCAGTGGAGACATACCTGAGTGTGGAGCACAGCCACTGTTAGATATACTATCCAGTGGTCATGGGTCTCACATAACTGCCTACCTAAGCACTGTTAATGCTTTACCTATCAAATTAAGGTAATTGCTGAATTATCAGATGCTTTAATTGCACATCAGATTTTGACTTGTTCCTGCACTAGGGAAATAATCATAAGGTGCAAGTTTAGGAGCCCCCCCATATTATCAGCTGGAGAGACACACTGCTCTTAGAAAGTTTTCTCCCACAGCTTGATGATTCCTTCCACAAGGCACTGTCATCCCAAGAGGACATAGAAATGTATGTACTGAAGCTGACTTGCAGTTTCACAAATGTCTTGCTGTTGAACCCTGGCTTCAAAAAGGGACTTTTAAAAAAGCAAAAAAAAGGGAACGTCTGATTTCTATGAAAGCAGTTTCAGCCATCCTAGANTTCTCCCTTGTGCTTGACACATGCTCTCAAACATAGAGCTGAGATCAGATGTGAGGGAGGACAGGGGAGGAGGTTCCCAACACCAAGTGAAGCTGAATCAAACAAGTCATCCTTTTGTATTTCAGTAATCTCAAACAAACACTGATGGTAACCCTCAGGATTCCCCTTCCCTTCCCTTCCCATCNAAGGTAATTGCTGAATTATCAGATGCTTTAATTGCACATCAGATTTTGACTTGTTCCTGCACTAGGGAAATAATCATAAGGTGCAAGTTTAGGAGCCCCCCCATATTATCAGCTGGAGAGACACACTGCTCTTAGAAAGTTTTCTCCCACAGCTTGATGATTCCTTCCACAAGGCACTGTCATCCCAAGAGGACATAGAAATGTATGTACTGAAGCTGACTTGCAGTTTCACAAATGTCTTGCTGTTGAACCCTGGCTTCAAAAAGGGACTTTTAAAAAAGCAAAAAAAAGGGAACGTCTGATTTCTATGAAAGCAGTTTCAGCCATCCTAGATTCAAGTAGAATCTAGGATGGCTGAAACTGCTTTCATAGAAATGAGTCTTAGATAAATTTAGCCCACTGTGTAGAGGATGGTGTGTCCAAGGGGAAAGAAGATGCAGAAAAGAAGCAGGAGTTCGCTCTGCTGGTGACGTGCTGATCCCCAGATGCAATAGAAGCATAGCATAACAGGTTGGAAGGGGACAGTGAAAGCAAGCTGTGCTTCAGCACAGAAAAACTCAGAATGCTATAGGAATATATGAGGCAGCAGGCTTTGGCACAGCTTCAGAAAAGCCTCAAAATGGCCTTATGAAACCATTTGAGGCTCTATGTCTTGCCTGCCTGATCTTGATTCAAAGCAGTCAATCTTACCTAAGAACCAGAGCATGGGGCCAATAAAATATATTATGCAATCAAGGGCTGCACTACATTTACTTTATAAAAAGAGATTAAAATATTTCAAGGATTTGATTGAGACATCTTTAGCTGCCCTTGCATTATAAATATCTTCAGTACTAGGACAACAGCACATTTGGCTATAAGGCAGAAGACATCACATTGGAAACCACACGTGTGCTGCTCACAACATGGCCAGTGACTGTACTAAGGCAATAAAGGGGAGAAGAGTTTGTTGTGGTGAGCTGTCTTCATGAGTGTTCTGATCCAGGGAAAATGTTGATAAAATGCTAACTAAAGCAATATAAAATGACCAGATGAAACACAGTAGCATAGGTTTAATCTTTCCAAAATGTTTTGTTAATTTAAAAGGTAACTAAGACTCAAGAGTCCCTTGGGAGCCAACACTGTAATACTCCATTCCATGCACTATGACTGAGACAAGACCTAAGGAGGTCATGAGCAACACAATAGGAAAGATCTTACTTTAAACCTTAGCCACTAGTGGAAATAAAACTCATTTTTCTTTGTGCATTTCTCACTGTTGTAATAGCATGAGCTATTCTTTCCTTCCCTGGTGACTTCATTTAAGCAGAATTGTGCAGTTCAGGGTAGCTTTATGAATAGGTTTGATGTGGTGAATCTTCTTCATTAAAAAAGAGGAAATTACTGAGTACACAGGCACCAGGGAAATACACCATGTTGGGGAGGACCAGCATTGCTCCATAATAGTGCAGGCAACTAGAAGGAACATGGATGGCTGGCACAGTAACAACTGTTATCACTGTGTTATGACTGTTAGCCCCTTTCATTGTTTCTATCATGCCTAATATGCTGCAGCACAGTACTAACCAAATTCACAGCAGTCCCATCACTATAAGACCTAAGAGTGGAATAAATGGTGTTATAAATATTCCGTGCTTTCTGGCATTCAGATCAGTCTCTTTTGCTTTTGCACAGATAGCTGTGATGAGATTTCTAAAAGTTAGTGATATAAATGAGGAAATCATTAGGCTCAGGTTTTCATACCTACAGATTTTAAAAGCATCCAGAAAATCACTGTGAAGTGAACTGCAGCATTTAGAATATCAGCTGAAGACACACATGGCTGAGGAAACCAGAACAACTATTTTGCTGCATAGTCTGTGTAACATAGGCATGAGATCTGAAAAGCTAATGGAGTTTCTACACTAGTAGTAGCATGTCAGCAAAGCTGGATCTGTGACAACCACGGTGGTACCCTGCCCTGACCCCATGAGGACTCCACAGCCATCAAAAAATGGCAGCAACACGTCTCATAACCGAGCATGAGAGCGACATTACCTGAAGGGAGATACTCACTCCTCCTACTTCCCACCCTCACTTGCCATCTGTGCTTGAATTTGCTGGAAGTGAGATGATCTCAGGAGAATATTATCTGCCTTCCACCCCAAGCTGGTTGCTGCTGACTGCACTGTAATAAGTGTGCACTAGTCCCAGACTGTCCTGGCCCATGGATCTCCTTGCTCTATCACAAGGTGTACATACACCCTAATTGTCCCTAAATTTGCACCATCCCTTTGATGCCAGTGGAGCTACACTCACAAACTCATGAGGGATTGAACATTGAGTCAATGAAAGAAAAAATAATTCCAAACCTGCAGTTAGGTCTAAAACTGCATGAGTAATTTTCCTGCCTGAGACGAATTCTCTACTTTGCTCATAGGGCTGCATGCTCACTGCAAAAAGTCCTGAAGAACAATGCTAAGGTTGAGAAGAGATACCTGTCAAATGTCATTACACATGCTCTGAAATGCTGACAAATCAGAAATATTTGGTCACTGACAGAAGAAAACATGTATTCTGGAAAATATCACTCTGTTGTGAAAACAATCCTTCCAGCTAAGTCTCCTTCATGTCCAAAATCCTTACTTACTTTAATAGAGTGTTTTGGAGTGCCATGGTTCTCTCTGCACCTAGCTGGAGCCAGGCTGTTGAGCCACAATGTATCCATTTTTCTAAATTACAAGGCCTCTGGTCATCATCATTGTACTCAGACACTGCCTATTCCAGGAGATCACGTCTCTTTCCCTCTGGGATAGGCATTGGGGTTTTTTTCAGCTGGGATTCTTTTCTCCAGAGATTGAACAAACAAACCCACTCAAAAGATAAGCACTATTGTTTCCCCAGAGAAATCCTACCACAACATTATTTTTTCTTTTCTGGAGAGAATCTACTGGTCCTCCAGGTTATCCTCTTCTCAGCCTACCTACTTTTATAAGTATTTTACCAATTGTTTGGCTCCATGCATTTACCTCTAAAGTTCTCCAAGAACAAAAGATTGGCAGCTATTTGAGCATAAAGGTAGTTTAACTTTGCACAGGAGGGCAAAAATGGAGATGGAAATAAGATCAGCAAAAGCATTGCAGCTCTATTTTTCCTAATGAAGCAGAACTCTCACACCGAGCTGGGCTTACACACTGTAATCAAGCACGCTTCTCACAACACTGGGGTTATGGATAGCCCTGTGCAGAGCAAGGTAATTATCAGCTGCCACGGTTCAGAAGGGCTCTTCCTCTTCATTTTGCTCAGTTGTCAGCTTATATTAAGGAAGAAAATGAAGAAAACCCCTCATTTTAAGAAGCATCTGTAGCACAAAAAAGACATGCAGTACATATGTATCCACTTCCCTCCAATCCACATGCCCCCCCACAAAAAAAGAGTGGAGGAGAGAGGGGGATCAGAAGATGAAATATTGTTATGCTGGTGATCTTTGTGAAACATGTTTTTGCGAGGATGAGCCAAATCTAGTGTTCAGTCCCATTTCAGAAGGGTTGCATTGTGAAAATTGCTTCAAATGTGATCAATAGCATTGACTAAATTAAAGTATTTTGAGAAGGGCTTCCCTGGTACTCAAAGGCAGGGACTGGTGACAGTCTAGAGGGTAATGAAACTGCTGAGGACACAAACTGAGGCAGAGTAAGATAAATCTCTGACTTCCTCATATGAATGAATGTTAGTACGGATACAAGGGTGTGGTTTATTTAGGTAGTAATAGTAATACAGGGTTATTTTCTCCTATCCAAATGTACAGAATGTGCTTTGTGAAGAGTTTGTTTGGAAGCTCTTGTGGGACTGCAGGACCTAAAAGAGAGTAAAGCTTTGATATCCCTATATA
This sequence comes from Hypocryptadius cinnamomeus, assembly GCA_013400635.1. Classification (NCBI taxonomy): domain Eukaryota; kingdom Metazoa; phylum Chordata; class Aves; order Passeriformes; family Zosteropidae; genus Hypocryptadius; species Hypocryptadius cinnamomeus. Next base: position 17,030 of record VYZP01067437.1, read on the forward strand.
TATGAAAGTCCAGGCACAGCACACCATAAAACCTAGCCAGGCAATGCATACAAGAAAAAGGAAATATCATTGAAAAGTCAGAAAATTGCACTGAGCAAGAAGTTCTAGAATAATGAGTCACATTCAGTCAAAAAAAAACCACCAGAAAGATTTATCAAAAATAAGTTTTATTTAAGAGCACAAACAGATGTGAAAGAAATAAAATCACTCAGCAAACGGTTCTCAGCATGTGACCTATGACAAAACAAATTATACCAGTGTGCAATGAAAAAGCAGACCATGAAGGCCTGCAAAATGAGGGAAAAAAGTTAGAATCTTATAGGAGTGTGAAGGAGAATCTCAGAACCACAGAATGGTTGAGTTTGGCAGGGGCATCTGGGGATCACCTAATTCCAGCCTCTGCTCAAAGCAAAGTGAACCACAATAGGTTGCTCAGGTCTGTGTCCACTTGAAGACCCTCAAGGATGGAGCCACCACAACCTGTCTGGGCAAACTGGCCCTGTTGTCCAACCACCCTTATTGTAAAAAAATGTTTTCTTATTTTAAATGTTTTGTGTCTCTTTTCCATTCATTGAACACTGCTGAGAAGAGTCTCATTCCATCTTCTTTATTCCTGACCTGTAAGTATAGGACTAGGTATATACCACACATCCACAAGATCCCACTGAGCTCTGTCTTCTCCAGGCAGAGCTCTCCTGACCCTCTCAGGCTTTCCTCTTATGAAAGATGCTCCAATCCCACAACCATCTTTGTGACCCTTCACTGAACTCAGGCCCCTATTTCAATGTGCCTGTTGATGTTCAGACCCAACACTCCTGCTGTGTCTTATCAGGGCTGAATGACGGAGGACATAATTAGTGCACTAACTCAAAGGGAAAAAATCACTGGTAAAACATATGATAATTTGATATTGGGGATAAATAACAGAATATCTGAGGGCAGAGCGCTACCTAAGCCAACTATTCCAAAAGATATTTGAACTTGGTGGTGCTTAAAAGGATTCCAATGATACATTAATGGGCCCAAGAGAAGAATTCAAGATCTTTGTGCTTATACTTTAGGACATGACAAAAAACTATCAGCTTCTGAACTTTGTGGATGTGGTTAGCTCAAAAAAGTGGTAAAGGATGATGAAGTCATTACAAAGTAAAGATTTTGCTACTTCTAATTGGGTAAAAATTGTCACTGAACATTTCTTTCAGGATACCTGGCAAGCTAGAACGTACATGTGTATGCACATGTGGGAAAATATATGAAAACACACACAAAGATATGAAGCTTCTCCATGAGCATCTCAGTGACCTGGAAAGAATGTTTTTGAGGAACATTTTGCCTGGTGAGAGCAATGCTGGTCAAAGCTTACTTAATCTTTGGCAAGGAAGAGTGGGCAAGTGAATTTTTCATCCAACTGAACCACGATGCACCTAATCGTCAGAGAACTGCTCTTACAAACACACCAGCATATCCCAATCCATTCCCATCAGAGGATACACACAAGTTGTGACCTGAGAGGATTGTAAGATATTAACATAATATGTAATTGGCTCCATATGGAAAATTAATTACCTCCATTAAAAAAAAAGGCATTTGTTAGTCATGGTCCAATTGCTAAGACATAAATTTTCATATCTGAAAACTGAGGAAAATTGGAGGGACTAGAGAAGAACTGATGCTGTTTATCTATGGCTTCCTCTCTTAAGAGGTTAGCTGGATTTCTGCAATTACACCAGAGTTCTGAATTACACTCATTACCCTACAGTACATGTATTCACAGTCCCAAAATGTCAGATGTTTCTAGGACATCTATGTGCTCCTGATCTCACATGTACTTTCATAGCAGCCTCATTGTACAGCTATATCTTTGAAATTTCCTTTCCCTGGCAATTAATGTAGCTCAGTTTTTGCTTAAGAAAAGAATATTCCAAAGTTTTTTTAAATAATAAAGCCTGGAGACTCTCATGCCAGGAATGAGAATTTGGTGATGAGCAAAGGAAATGAGCAGAGGTCTGTGCACACAGGATATTGGAGACTGGAGGAAGAAATCCTGCAGGGAAGAGTTTCACCCTACTTTGGTTTGAAAGTCAAATACAGCTCCAGATCTGAATCATAATTAGACTCCTGCTGAAAGTTTAACTTCTAATTTCTGAATTGGATAGTGAATGCAACCAAATACAAATAATGATGCCTCAACACATCCCTTATCAAAAGCAGAAGTAAGCAGCCAACAGTGCTCAAGACCTAAATATTTAAGTGGACTAAAATAAATATCCTTAGAATTTGACCTATCTCATCTGGGCAGGTAGCAACAAGGCCATAACAGCCTATATGTTCTTTGATCATCTTGGAAGAATTTATTCTCCAGATGTTTATGTTCCTCAGAAAAACGATTGGTATTCTATTTTTGTAGAAAACAATTTATGGAAGAAGTCCAACAATATGAATTTAAATTTGGCTGTCTGCCAAAGAGTGGTTTGGTAAACATTTAGTCTTTGTTTCAAGTTTCCAAGAAGCAGTTATATATAATTCAACAGTTCCCACTGTTGCAATAAAATGGCAATAAGAATAAACAGACTAAGCACTGAGTGGGGAGAACCCCAAACTAAGAAACTTTTCTTGAGGAGCTGAGTTGGTGGAACCAGACTGAGAAAGCACTACCTACAGCCCAGGAAAATGGCAGAAGAGAGTAAATTGGTTGCAAGGAGGCAGAGACACATTGTTTGGGAGCAGCAGGGTACTCAAAATCTGTAAGGGAAAGGAGATAAAAGCAGAAAGCATAGCAAGGAGAAAAAGTAGGAAAGGTGTGAGGAGACAGAAAAGGGAAAAAAAACCAGTGGCAGTCACACCTAGATACAGAAAAGAAAATAATTGCTCATATAGGTAACATTAAGACGGTAATATTAATTTTAAAACTTTAGAGATTAAATAATAGCAATAATTTTATTTAAATATAAGTTTCCTAAGCATTTCCTAAGTCTCTAAACTGGGAGAAAATCAAAAAGTTAACCCACTGTTAAATGAGTGAAGAACTGCAATAGCAATGGTATTGAGTGTAAATACCAGTCCAGCAAAATGCAACAAGTGGCTAATAAGAGCAGCTGGGGAATTTTTCTGTAGTAAAAGTCAAATGCAGGTAACATTTCTCCCTGATGAATCATTAATTCTATCCAATAATGACCTCAAATTAGTTGTTTCTTTATTTTATTATTGAACTTCCTCATAACAACCTGCTTTATTTCCATTAATGTATAGGTTATCATGTTGAAGCATATGGAGTCAAAGCTTTGTGGATTGGGAGAAGTGGTATTTTGCTGTGATAATAACACCATTTCTGCATAACTAGTCACTGATCTTTGTTCTTCTCATCAGCAAATAGACCATCTCTGTAACAAAAGTAAAGCTGAGGGATTTGAAAATGTCAAAATAGCAAGCAACAAAGAGCCCTTGGCCCATATAAATATTTACATTTGAAATATCCATTTGCTGAACTGAATATTTCAGCTGTTGAAGGCAGCCTGAATCTCATTACATCAGCTCCACAGGCCTATTGGTGCTCTTGCTTTGAAGACAAGAACATTTATTGTGTGATATGCACATTCCAAGCACCCAGCACAGTTACAAAGTGGGTTGTATTTCAGCAATGCCATGTCTCTGCTATTCAATTTTTATGATAGCATCCAGACTCCACAGCTGTGTAGCTTTCTAATATTGAATACAGATCCCTCACAAGACAGCTGTCTTGGAAGGATTTTTTGGTTTTTGGTTTCTGGTTTGTTTTTTTTTTTTTTATTAAGAAGGAGAAAACAAACCCCAAACTTCTAAAGCCAGCCTCAGCAATGTCTTGCCTAGCAGAAAATCCATTTTAGTTCACCAATTATTCTGATCTGGAGCTCCAGTGAGTAAAATACTGTCTAACACTTGCAATTCAGGAAGGCTAGTGCATGCAACCCTTTGTCTGGATGCAGCCAGCTCAGCCCCCACTTAAGCCAGTCTCTCATGATCGACACACAGACAGGCCCCTCTGTGTACAGACCTGGTCCTCCATCCTGCTAGAGACTTCTCGTGCCCCTGTGACCTTGTGAGGGACCAGGTCTTTGGGATAAGATTAGAGGAGGAGGGAAGAATAGGAAGATGTCTTCCTGCTTTTGGCCTTGCCTTGCAAAGGAAATCAGTGAAAAAGGCATCTCAACTCCTTTCTGGGAATGTCTATGTAAGTGCAGTGTAGGGACATCTGCCAGATCAACAGTCCTTGCAACCACCGCTCTGATCAATCTTTGCCTCCCAAGAAAAGGCTGATGGCAAGAGGCTGCAGGTGTAGTACAGCCAGATGTTCTCCAGTGGAGTCATCAGGCCTCCTCCTGAGGTGTTGTCACCCTTGCCCCTTCCACTGGAGACAGCCTGGTCCATGATGTAAAACAGAAGTACAAGAGAGGAATGCAGATTTTTTAAATTTTTTTTTCCATTGCGGGTGTTCAACCTGGATCTCAATAGAAGGAGATCCAAAGTGGTGTTTTTCATGTAATACAGTGTGGTTGCTCTATAGTTCTCCCAACTTCAGTGTGTATTTAGCATTGAATACTCCCAACTGTATGTATATTTACCATTCTAACTCATTTGGAAGTGTTTTGTATAGGCTGCTCTGCTACTTCTCTACATCTCAATATGCCAAATAGATCATTGAAATGTTGCTGTGGGCCCTTTTTTAGTAGCTGGCTGTCTGTTTCCATACACATCCTAAATATCACTATAAAGTGCTGTCTTCACTTCAGGAAAGGCTCTAAACCAGGAGTAACTTGATTCCTCGAAAGTCCTGCACTTTCAATTCTTTCTCACAGATTTTTTTCAATTCTTCCTGAACATCCTGGTAAAAGGTGGAGCTAAAGAAGTTTCCCAGTTTAGATTCTACTTTTTCTTGATGTTGTATTACTTTCCAGCGTTTCTATGACAAATAAAGATTTCTTCTCCAATTAATATTTTATAAACCAACAACCAGCTGTGTAACAGATCAAATCTAAGTTTAGTAGTCTGTAAATGGTAAACTGGCAATATATGTAAATGCTGGCCTGACCATGATAGTTCTATCTTTTTCTAAAGTTCTTTATAACCAACATTATCACCGAATATGTCTCAAGGGAGCTCTGTGATAACATAACTGTCCTGTGAGATTTGTGGTGCAACGATGTGCCAGAACATGGAGTGCATTTACAATGAATGCATCACTCTGGCTCAGTCTGTGTAACTATTAATGCTTTGCAAGTCTGCCTTGCTTGGGATGTAATGTACTACAAATAATTGCCTAATGTACTTCAGCTTTGTGCAGGTTCTGTGAAAATACTCCTTTCCTTTAACTGAGGTAATTTTTTTCTCATTAACCAGGGATTTTTTTCTCATTACCAGGGATTTTTTCTCATCACTAGCTAACTCATTAGAAGGAAACATATACTCTCCAGTGGAAAAACTAGAGATAATAGTGCTGTGATAAAGACTAAAGAGTGATCTACAACTCACCATGGTCACCAATAGATGACATTCACAATAAGGTTTGTCACTGTTTCCAAGTACTTTTCATTTAAGCCATTACTTTGTTTTATCAAAATTCAAGCACAGAAAATTTCCTTCACTGTGACAATTAAGTTTTATTGCTTATACCAGATGCATTGGGTATGAGAGCTAAAGAGCTGGCATTAACAAAAACATACAGGGTACTGTTGGTAAGTGTTATAAATAAGTTTTAGACGAACAAAGGAACAATCACCTAAATGCACATACCCACACATACATTGGCACACATGGGGCACCTTATGTACTCTGACACAAAGAACAATTTTGCAAATCAAAGGCTAAACTTTTTGAATCAACAGGCAGCTATTTGAAAGATGTGTGTCAGGTCTGTAAAACCAAGCAGCTGCTCACAGGTCTCACCTTTGAGAAGCCAGAGCACAGGGCTGTGCACACTCATTTGCACACGGTTGTACTGTCTCTTGTGTTTAGGCCCAGAGCAGCCCAAGGTGGAATTGCATGTTATAAAGTGCATAGTAGCAACAAGCAGTTTCATAACACAGAGGCCAAGGCTTTTACAGCTCATTGCCATTAATAGCCTGGGTTATGTTGTTCTTGACCTCTCTCTGTGAGGGGGTGCTCGGGGCACAGTGAGCTTTTTGTCTTACCCCTTGAGATGCTTTCGCTGGGCAGACAGGGACTTCCTTGCGGCAGTGGATCAGGAGTCCTGCCACCTCCCAGCTTTCAGGTGAGCAGCCACATTGAGTAGTATGTCTGCCAGCCTTCCTATCGACCCACAGAAAGCTGCAACAGCAACATCTCAAAGCCTGTGCTCCTTACAATGGAGTCATGGAGGAAGTGGGTCTTTTGAGACACCACATGATGAGAGCTACCTGCACGGTGTCGCCAGCAGGAACCTGGATTCAAGACATGAAGTACCACCCTGCTCCTTGCCTCTAGTCAAGGCACCAAAACACATTCAAGCCAGCTACAACAGAATATCCCCATGTATTGTCTGGAACCTCACAAGGACTGTCAGTCCCTCACAAGGTCTGACCCAACCTCGCTCTGATTAGCCTGAGTTATCTGGTGTCACATGTAAACATGAAAGGAATCTAAGCACTTATTAAATATGCATTTCCCTTCCTATTAACATAGTTCCATCAATATTTTAATGCCATGTTGCCTTTTGGATTGTTTTCCTACTGTAACACGAGGTCTCTTCTGCAGCAGGCAGACACCACAGGAATGGATGAGTTTATGGATGACATTTATTTCACTGTGAGGAGTTGTCATCAGTGGTGATTTTCTGCTGCAAATGCTTACATTTAATTGTGAAATAACACCTCCAGTCCCTTCTACCAATAAAGCCAATGGGACAGCATGAAGGTGTACAGCATAGGGCTGAAGGTATATTCAAGCAGCAAAACATAGTTTTTTACTGCCAAAGAGAGCTAACTTGTGATCAAACAATTACATATATATAAAAGAATATATTTAACTCAGTACAAATGTGCTGACTCTATTGGCATACATGAGGAGGAAATTTGATAATTGACTGGTTTGGGGGTGAAATTCATGTCTATAGGAAGTTTGTCTGAGGGTTTTATTTCCTGTTTTTTACAATCCTTTTCTCATCCTGTCTAGTGTTTTCGCTGTCCTCTGGTTATGGACTAATCATCCCAAAGTCCCAGTCATTTGCCTGAAAACAATAGCTGGCAGTTATTGTGCTAAACAGCCCGTTTTGTTATGCCTGCCACAACCCCTGGTGTTCTCAGTCATTGCACTTGATAGGCGTCGTTAAGGCTCCCATGCTGTTAGTCACTTTCCTGATCTTTCATGTTTCTTCTACTCGGGAAGCAGCTTTTCCTAGAAACATTCAAAGAGAATAAAACCAGATTACATCCAGCTCCTTGGGGTTATGGCATCTAAGATCCAAATCCCCCACTTTTTTTTTTTCTGTATTTTTAAACTGGTAACTCCAATTAAAAATGTGGAGGGCTGGATTATTCCCCTTGTGCTCACACAAAGCCATTCCATTGAAGTCTACAGAACTAGTTATGAGAGAAATATTGTTCAATCACTAATTTTTAGATGGCACATTCTAAGAGTCTGTAGGGCACTGTATTATCATGAGCTGAAGTGTGTTAATTGGACTGGCACTGACCTGCCCATCTCAAATACTGTGAGGTTACTGTGTGCCATCCACAAAACATTTTTGAAGATGCTGTAGGTGCGTCTATACTTAGACAGCCATAAAGCTCTGTTTGAAGGATGGATATGTAGCCACCACATAGGGAAGGAGATTTTCCCATTTGCAGGGTGAAGCTCTCTTTTGTTGCTGTCAAGGTCTCTGGCATGTCTTGTGCAAAGCAAGAGAAAGCAGCATGAGAGGGTGCCAGTGGGTCAGTAGCATTCACATTCATGAGGAGTCAGCAAGGGTCTGTGCATGTGCTGGAAAACATGTGCTCATTGCTTTGTCTTGGTATCTAGAGTCCAACCTTGAAAGCAGAGATTTGCTGAGTCAGCTCAAATCTAAACGATTGGACCACTTGAACCAGGCAGCCTTGCCTTTGGTGCGAAAGCAGTATGTAGAATGAGAGTTAGTTTCCCCAGGGAAAAAAGTTTGAGGCCACAGGAAAGAAAAATAAGGTTCATGTCACTTCATCAAACATCCTCTCTTCAGAAAGTGCCACAGGTTTTTAATATCCAAACAGGAAAAGCAGATCGTGGATTAGTTTACATTGTTTCATCTCAAAATTTCACATACAGTAAACTGGATAAAGCATAGCAAATGTGAAGGGTTCAAACTGCAGTTAATTTGCAATCCTAACAGGAGCAATCCATTCCTAGCGTCCCTAGCCAAAAAGAATCAAGAATTTAGTTAAGGTGAAGTCAGAATAATGCAATTTTAGAAGAATTCAAGACAGATGAGGCTAATTCTTATCTCATATATTTTTAATATGAATTTACAGGCCTTGAGACTGTCTTGTGGCAAGCACATGGACTAACTTTCATCTTTGCTACAAAGTTGAGAAAACAGGCCATTTTTAGTTAGTAATGCAGTAATAAGATAAAACTTGTTTTGTTTTTATTGTAGTCTATATTCCAACCAACATTGGGATACCAAGCACTGCATTAGCATGCACCACAAAACAAATATACATTTCCTATCTTCTTCTACCATTAATGTTCAAAAAACTTTTCAAGATACTGTTGGATTTTTGTGCCCAGATTTCCCAAGAGACAATATTTTGAAGGAGACTGAGAGGTAATCCATGCCATAATTTTTGAATTAGGAAAGATTCTCAGAGAAAAAAAAAAATCAAATCACAAAAACTCTCTAGAGAGAGTATCCACCGTATCTTTCTCTTTCAGGCACAGATACCTCCAGAAATGACATAGCTGTGAAACTAAAAGCTGAGCACAGAAACAGTTCCTGGACACCTCCTTCTTATGCATATATTTAGTATGCAGTTAGGGACATACTTACGGATAACGATACATAAGCAGCGGAGTCACCATCAGCTGAACCAGTGATTTCAGAGAAGGTGAAATAGTCCAGAAGGATAGGATAATATTTTAAAGGGAACGTGCAGTCTTTCTGTTGGCCTTTTAATTGAAAAAAATAAAAAAAAAAGCCCATCTGGGAGGTTCAACAGAACGGGGATACGCTTTGTATTTCACCAGAAGGAGAGGGTGAGTGGTGTGGCTGTGGAAAAACCATAATCCTACAGGCTGGGAAATATTCTTTCAGCTCCACATTGGTTAAGCCTCTTTTTGATATAAGCGTAAATCATCTTTTTGTTGGGGGGTTGAGAGAAGGGAAAATTTGTGCCCAGATTTCTCCTTGAGAATCCGCCAGTGCATTTGCTGTTAGGAAATGACTAAAATAAGCCTCTGCACATATGTCCTTAAAAACACTTTGACTGCATTCCTCTGTAATTATTAAGCTTCTTCAGAGTCTGTAAGCCAGTGAGAAAGGGATTAGAGGGGTTACTTTGTGCCTCTGTGCCCATAAAAATCCCTTGGCTAATGCAGCACACTGCTAGGAGCATCCTGAAAGCTTTCATATAATCCCTGCCTCCCAGCCACCACCACCGCTGCATTCCCATTATTTCAACACATTCAAATTTCATGCAGTAATGTGGAAGCACTCCAACATGGAAACAAGATTCACATTATAAGTCACATTTGAAAACTAACCTGCCAGTTAGAGTGAAACAGCAACATAACTGCATGATAAACACACCCTCAATTTTATGCTGGAAGGACAACAGGGAGATGTAAATTGTCACTTAGTATCTGCTAACATTTTCTATTGTCTTGGCAGTTCAGGACAGGAATCATTTTCTATACCTGTCCTTGTAGGAGAGGTCGAAATAGAACACCCACCCTAAACTGGAGTTGCATCTGAGTATAAATACATGATAGCAATGACAAGAGAGTGATCAGCTCCCTGTCACCATTCAGGGGATTTTCATGTCAAAAGAGAACTTGCAATGCTCAGTGGTGTTGCACTGAAAATAAGTCATTGTATCATAGGCAACAGTAACACAGGATTGGGAGTTATCTTCTGGATCAAAGTCTGTTTCTAGTGCCAGCACTGTATTATATAATGCCTTTCACTAACCCATCTGTAAGAATCCTAATTTTTTTAAAGGAAACATTTCCTCGCAATAAATTCAGGGAGGAATCCTGGACTGTGGAAAGGTTTGAGTGAAGCACTGCTGTTAGACCCAAGAACAGCTGTAAACATCCAAAGTGAACAGCTTCCAGATCATGATGTTAAAGCAGAGAATCAACTGTCAAATGTGCATTAAAACAACATCTGCAAGACAGGATGGAAAAATCTTCTTTGTGAAGCCAACCATTTACAAATACTTCCTGGGTATACAGGAACCTTGCACCACTTGGCAGAAGTCAACTATGAGGGCCAAACTGTGCCTGGAGGAGCTGGGGAGGAAGCTGCTCGTCATGCAGTGCCTGTCTGCAAGCAGAGGGAAGCCCATGCTCAGTCTGCAGCGGGTGCGAGGAGGGACAGTGGTCGCAGACAGGGCAAGCTGGTAACCCAGCTTCAGCCCTGGCTCGCTACCTTCCTGCCCCCTCACATTTGCCTGTATCCCTTGGCACAACATGTCAGTTTATCTTGGTCACCATCTGTGAAGAGGAGATAATAACACCTCTTGCTGCATGTCTATTTAGGTTGTAAATGCCTTCAAACAAAGACTGTCTCCTACTATGTTTACCAACAGTATGAAGTGCATGGGCTCAATCTTTTGTATAGATCCTGGCCATTAATACTCGTTATTATAGTAGTGATGATAAACACAGTAATCATTCAATATGCATCTAACAGTAAGCAAGCAGCTTAGGCTTTGTTTCTATCAGAATAACTATCCTAAATACACGGGGCCACGGGAGTTAGGAACACAGTGCAGTTCTGCCTTTTGTGGAAGGGTTGCTGGTCATGTCTGGCTGCACACAGGACGCACCTTAAAACACAAGCATGCAGCAAACACACAAGTGTTCAGGCACTGATCACGTCTAACTACTTAAAACTACCATCTTCTATGCACTCTCTCTTTGCAGATTATCCTTCATATGAAAACTTTAAAATATCTGAAATACTATTTTATGACAATATCACTTGGCAAATAAGCAAAGGTCATGCATTACAAAGAGAATAGTCCATTATTTTTTCCTGATAAATTCACTCACCTCTTTCACTTTAAAAATAGTAAATGGCCAGGAATACCAATTCTTCCGCATTCCAAATAAAGGATTTGACGGATCCATCGTGCAAAGCAGAAGTTAAAACAGTAGTTAAGAACTGCAGTCTGATCCTAAAGCCCTTTGGTGTTTGAATAAACTATGCTGACACTGCTTGGCTAATTTTAAAAACTCATAGAGTTAATTTTTTTAATAAATGAGCTCCCAAAATGACATATTTTAAACATAAAATCTTAGTATACTTTTCTAGCAAAGTACGTGCCATTGTTCATGGGCAAAGAGAAGGAAGCTCTGAGCTAATTTTTAAACCCAGGGGAGTATCAACAGCCAGACAGCTGCTAAGGCTTTTTGCTTGATCCCTTTGCAAATTCTCCTCAGCTATTCATGGCCAAAACATGTCATGTGCCAATCTAAAATCATGTTGGAGGAACTGGTGGAAAGGGTCTCCTTTTTCGTACTCCCAGCAGGCTTATGTCAGAAGGCTGTGAGGGATAACCATTGCTATTTATAGTTAATCCCCCTTTGAAAGGTCACCCTTCATTGTGTGCTCATTTCGCCCCATAGCTGTCCAAAAGTCATTCTCCTGCAGTTCATCCCTAATGAGTATTTTTTTAAGCAGATAAAAATGAAATAAATCATGCAATAAAGCAGAAGATAGTGTTTGTTTTACAGCTGACAGCCCAAGCAATGCATGCCACTCACATTATCTCCTGTGCTTTTAATTACAATATAGGCAGGATTATTTTGTTTGAGTTTTTTTCACAAATTCACTATCTTCATTTAGTAGCAGGAACTTAACAGGTTGTACATTCTTGATAATAGGACTTTTGGGCACTGAATCACTTCCTTTATCAGTAACTACTCATGTGGAATCACAGAGTCACTTAAAAGCCCAACAAACTGCAGCTTGCAGCAGGTCAGGGAGAAGAATGGCACCTGCTCTGCAATTCTCAGCACTTCTGATTCTGAGAAAAAGAATAAAATTGCTCCCATATTATTAAACTAAACTTTCATTCTTTCTATGTGTTTGAGTGGTCATCCTGAGCTAAAAGCTGACTGCCTTTCCTGCTTTCTGCTGAGATGCATGTTGGAGGAAGCAAGTAGAGAGATGACAGCACTGAGCACTAAAATAAAAGAAGCACTGAATAGCAGAAAGAAAAGTGTATTTTTATCCAAAGCAGTGCACAGCAGTACACCAACATAGTGGTATTTTCTTTATTTAAACACCACCAAAGTTCAATTAACGGAAATGAGAAGATTGTCACTGTGGCAAGAGATCGATGCAGAGAAGAAGAAATATGGGTAGGGAAGGGAGATAAAACAGGGTGAGGTTTTGTGGAAGAAGAGGTCACCTGAAAAGAAATGGGCAGGGCATTTTAGAAGATATGACTTAAAAGCACAGACATAATGCATAGCATTTAATTCCAAAAAATTCTCTTGTGCTGCTATCCTTCTTAAAAGAGAGGTAAAGGCAATGAGTGAAGGCTTCTCATCACACTTCAGAGAGTGGGAAGCCAGGGATGTGGGTCAGCTTTCCTCAGGATCGACAGCGCTGCCTTTTGCAGAGCTTTGTCATCATGTCAAGCAAAATGGAGCACGATACTGCCAGGAAAGCAAAACAGCTTCAGGTTATGAAGGGCTCTGCCAGAAGACACTCTTAGTGCTGTTATTGTGTCTTTTCCCTGATTAAATTTTGAGTATAGTTGGCAGGATTTGTTTCATGGAAAACAATGGTTAGACTGCTGAGGTGGACAGGAGAATTGGTGATCTCATCCCAATGAAGCTTATTCTCTAACATATATTGCAGCAGCTTTGTTTCTGCCATTCATAAGGCCTAGCTTAGAGGCAGTCTCTATATTCTTGAACTGTTTAAACAATTAAATCATTAGTCAAAGCAGCAGCTGCATTAAAAATCAGAAAGCACTAATGTTCCTCCTAAAAAGAAATTTAAAGGATTAAAGAGATAATGTTTGAAGGGGACAAACAGGATCATAGTTTTTGGGCTATTCGTGTAAATTACTCATCTGCAGGAAAAAAAATAAAGAAAACAAACCAGCCTGTAAATATCTGATCACTGGATGATGATTTTTGTCAGCTTCCATTGGGTAGATTGCTGATTCCAAAATTTCTTTATGGACCTCTTCCATTGTATTTCAATAGGCATACATGTTTAACTCAGCCATATTTATCATTTAAAGTGCTACTCTGGATACTGTGTGGTTGGAATTTTAAGTTTAGATAGGGTTCACCTCATCTAACTGCAGGCTTGCAAAATTGAAGCTTCTAGTCTGAGACTGTCATCATGTATGTTATTTGAACAGACAGTGCAGAGAACATTTTTCCTCTAGAGACTTCATCCCATCTCTATTCTACACACTTAATTTTTGATTATGGATTGAGAGCAACCCTGAAGAAAAAAGCTTGGGGTTGTTTGTTGATGAAAAAGCACAGTACAAGCTAGTAATGTGCACCGGCAACCCAGAAAACCAACCATGTCTTGGGCTGCATCCAAAGCAGCGTGGCCAGCAGGTCAAAGGAGATTATTCTGCCTCTGCTCTGGTGAGACCCTGCCTGGAATGCTGCATCCAGCTCTGGGTCCTCCACACTGGAAGGACATGGACTGAGTTGGACCAAGTCCAAAGGAGGACAACAAAGATAAGCAAATGGCTGGAGCACCTCTCTTATGAAGACAGGCTGAGAGAGTTGGACTTGTTTGGTATGGAGAGATCAAGACTCCAGGGATCAGGGCTTATAGCCCGTTCCATTAGAAAGCCTACAAGAGGTCTGGAGAAGGACTTTGTACAGTGCCATGTAGTGATGGGACAAGGTGAAATGGCTTTAAATTGAAAGAGTGCAGATTTACGTTAGATAGAAGGAAGAAGTTCTTTACTGTGAAGGTGGTGCTAACCTCAGAAAGAGTTGCTCAGAGAAGTTATGGATGTTCCATCCTTAGGAATGTTCGAAGCCAGGTTGGAAGGGTCTTTGAGAAATCTGGTCTAGTGAAAGGTGTCCCTGCCCATGGCGGGGGGTTGGAACTAGATGGCGTCTAAAGGTCCCTACCAGCACAAACCATTCTGTGATTCAATGAATCATCCTTCGGAAACACTTTTAACTCTTAGTTAGCTACAGAGAGGAACATACAGGGCCCTTTGAGAAAGCACTTGTCTCTTAAAGGGCTGAAGTACCACCTTCTGCAGTCACTATTGAACTAATACACCCACATCAAGGTTGCTAGCATTTTGTATCTGAGTGGGGAAAAGGATTCTGTCACGCTCAGTGTCCTTTCGCTGAACTAAAAAGTAGGGATGAGAAGAGAGGTGAATTCTCTCATCTGCATACTGCCTGTAGAAGCCAGAGTTCAGCAGAAAGGAAATGTGTTCTGCTGTACTTGTACCTTATCTTACCTTCCTACAGATTGAAGGAAGAACATACTAGAAATGTCTGAACAAAGCATCAGTCTAGTTTTAATTTTGTCTGAATTAATCCTGATTCTAGATAACTTATTATTGAGAAAACCATTCCTCATTGTTAAGTGAAGAGCATAGCTGGAGAGTTTGTCACAAAATGTGTCACGACCCAAGAGCCTGTGTGACTAGCATCAAGGCCTTGTCTTTCCACTTGCCAGTATAAAGCTTATGGAAGATTTTGAAAGACAATTTTAATAGAGAAAGAAAGGCATTAAGTGGCACCCAAACAAGTAAATGTAGTCATAGTGGGGCTTCTTCTCTCACTAAGATCACTATCTGTCTCTCACTCTAGAAGCTTTTTATCCAAAGTGGGTGCTAGCCATGGCTTCAGGAATTATGTCTTCATCTTGCATTTCCCTATCAGGAGATCCTTACAGACAAAGGAATCCCAACTAGACACCCAGGATAACTTTGTGAAGCTAGCTAGAAACATACTCTACATGGGTTTTGCCTATGTTTAATAGGTCAGTAAATGTCTTCTTCCATTGGAGTAGTATAATGATGGTATACTGGTGATGTCTCATACTCCAGGCAGTTCTTAGTATACACTCCACTGTTTCAGTATCATCTTCCACTCAATCTTTAATATCAGTGGGGTAAGAGACCCTTTCTTTTAATATTTCTTCCAAATTGTTAGCAGCCACATCACTTAGAATGAGGACGGATGAATGAATGTGATGGAAGAAAACTGCCTCAGAGACCTGTAAATGATGGTTGACTTTGAGCTGTTAAAGTGCTCAACAGGGAGTTCTTCTCACAAAGAATGCAGATTTGGTTTCTTGGTGGGGTACAGCAAAGTTTGCTCTTACTCCAAAGTGAAGCACATTTTCTCCCTTACCCTAAGAAATGGAGAGGAGTATTTAACTGCAAACAGCATAATTTCTGGGTAACACCAATATTTCAAACCGTCCAGAGATTTCCATACAACTGTACTTCTCAGCAGGCAAGCAAAGCATCTGTCAGTCTTCTGTTACTGTCAGGTAGACTCTACTGTCAGTTGGAATCACCAGTGCACTGAAGATTTTGGCATAAGTAGCACCAAAATATGCTGATGGTCACGTAATTGAGGAGGTACATCTAGAAACTATTGGTTTTTAGCATTTTGCAGAAGATTGCTTTGATATTTTTCTTTTTTAATTCTACAAGTATTTTGGGCTCTTAGATTCACCTGTTTTGAGATTTTGTGCATTGTTCTGTCTGTCTCCACTTTTCCTTCTCCAGTGAATCAATTAGAATCTCAAAAATGGAATTGTTTTTTAATTTATTCTTTGGAGTTGAGCTGTGATTTGCTCTTTATCCTTGAACAAAACATCAGCATTACACCAAGTCTTTGGCCTTTTCAGTCACCACCCCAATGTGGGCACTTCACATACTTTCTGTCATCACACAGGAGGATACACAAGACATGATTTTACACCCACAAAATTCAAAGTACACACTACGCTTATGCTATGATACAGGTTGGCTTTGTCTATCGATGTCACCAACAGGATATTAGAAAACTACTCTTACAGTAATTGCAAATCATTTTCATTTTATCATAAGATTTCTGTTTAAGGAAAGGATTACCTTATTTTAAGCCCTGGACCACTTTAATTTCATGCATCTAGCTTTAAGCATTCACTCTGCTGTCCAGTGCTGAAAACAAGCAAAGAAAAAAACCTCTGTCTTGCCTTGCTGTCATCCTAACCATTTTCTTTCGATCTTTCAGCTGGTGGGGTATGGAGTGTGTGTGTGTGGGTTAACAGTTCTTTAACAAAAACAGACAAACAATTTTTTTTTTAATCATGACTTAACAATTTCCTAATGTCTACCTGATCTGTAGGTCATACATGATATCTTACTTTACTTACTGTACTATTTTATCTTTAATTACATTACATCTTAATCATAGAATGGGAGGGATGTCTAAAGTTCATCTAGTCTAATCCTCACACACATTGTGATAGGTTCACCTGGAGCAGGTTGCACAGGATCACGTGCAACCTTTACAGCAGCTTTACATATCTCCAGAAGAGATACCACTTCTCTGGGCAGACTGCTCTTGTCTTTTCTTGTTTTCAAGGCAAAGGAATTTTTCCTCATAGTCAGATGGAACTTCCTATGTTACAATTTAGGCCCATTGACCTTGCCCTATTAGACCACTGAAAAGAGTCTGGCCCCATCCTCTTAACTCCCTCTCTTTAAGATTTTCTTTTGCATTGATACTATCCCTTCTCAGTCCTCTTTCTCCAGGTTAAACAGGCCCAGCTCTCTCTGCCTTTCCTCATGAGACAGATCCTCCTGTCCCATAAACATCTTTGAGGATATCTGTTGAATTCTGTCCAGGAATTCCTAGTCTTTCTTGTCCTGAGGAGCACAGAACTGGACACAGCACTTCAGATGTGCCTCACTAGGGCTAAATAGAGGTGCAGGGTCACCCGCCTTGACCTGCTGGCAATGCTCTTCCTGATGCACCCCAGGATCTCACTGGCCTTCTTGACCACAAGGACGCACTGCTGGCTGGTAGACCTCTTGTCGTCTACCAGGACCCGCAGGTCCCCCAGGCCCTTTTTCACAGAGCTGCTTTCCAGCAGGTCAGCCCCCAGCCTGTGCTGGTACATGGGGTTATTTCTCTCCAGGTGCAGGTCCCTGCATCTGCCTTTGTTGAATTTCATTGTATTCCTTTCTCCTTAACTCTCCAGCCTGTCAAAGTCCCTTTGAACGGCAATAAAGCTGTATGGTCTATCAGTAACTCCTCACAGTTTTGTATCATCAGAACACTTGATGAAGGTATACTCTGACCCTTCATGGACATACTCAATTAATAAGTTGAACATTTGCATCAATACTCCACAGCAAGCCTGACAACTGAAATTTAAACCTTTGGTATTTTCCATGTTATGCCTCAAAATGCCTTTAGAGTATTGAGAATGTACTGGTAATTTTTTAAGAGATCTTCTTGGAGTGCTTTTGAAAATATGCCAGTGCTTGAGGAATTCACAGATTTCTACTTTCTTTAATATGTAATCTCATGTGTGTACAAGGCTGAACACTGGCCTTTGTTGGTCCAGTTTCTACAATCATAGGCAGCACAGAACAAATTTGTGATATCCTGTCTTTCTATAAAGAATACTCTCCACCTTCCTATGGAACACTATGAAATAGAGAAAGGAAGAGAGATAAAGTTCTTAACATTTTGTGCTGGCAAGAGGTACAAGATCACAGAAGCTGACTTTTATACAGGCTTTAAGATTATGTGCAAGAGATAAAATTAGAGTTTTCCAGTAGACTTGATTTTACCACCCATTGTGATTCTTTTCCCCTCTGGGTTCTCTGCATAACATTAAGTAGCTCTGTAATAAAGTTACATGACTAGAAAACAATAGCTGCACTCTGCCTCTGTACACTGTGGTTGCCAGCCACCAGCTAAATGCGACTCCTTCATGTCATTCATAGCTCTGCATGCTTGGAAGAAGGACTGAGTTGGAGTTAAGACTGACATTATTAAGAATGACAGGTCCAGTTTTTAACCATACATCCATTTGATGATGCTATTTTTTCCACTGCCCTATAGAACCAAAGATTCTGCCCAGTGACAATGTGCAGTACTGGTAAAATTCAGTTTTCCCAATGGTACCATGGCCACAGCAAACCTAGAGGAATAGGGTGATCTTTGTGCAGATATGTACAGGTCACACCACTCTGCCACTCTGCTTCACCTCTCTGTGCAGACAAGGTAATGAAGTATGTGAGACTTGACAGCATGACTCTCATGACATTTGTGTCAGTGTCTCTACTTAGAAGAACTGAATGGACAGGCAGAACAGAGGGGTGGTATGACAAGCTCATCATATATATTCACAAACAAAAATACAGAACTGATAGATCTAATCTTAGGGTTACCAGCAATCTCTCTTTATAGTAAGAGGAACAAAGTGTATGTTCAGCTCAATAGTAAAGGGAACTTTTACTGTAGCAGTAAGATATCATTTTTAATAGGCATGGCTCTGGACCAAGAGAAAGAAGGTGCTGTGTGAAGTCTGATCTTATGAAACACATTAAAGAAACTGGGAAATTGAGTAAGTATCTAGTCCAGATCAGACACAGTCATCCTGACCCTCCGTGGGCTTGCAGTCACATTAGCAGCTGTCATCCTCATTGGAAATATTTTAAAATCCATGACTAACCAAAATAAATTACTATAATGAGTAAGCCTCAATGAACAGAAGCCATAACATCTAGAGTTACACATACACATGTGAGCTGAGGAAAGTGGCCATTTACATCCTTGTTTGTCAATAGAGAGCCAAAGGCAAATTCATTCATCATGCCTATATCAGATTTCTGATCTGAGAGAAGAGGACGTGAACTCTAAACTTCCCAAGTCTCTCCTTTACTATAGTTACCACCTGACATGTAGCCTTCAGCACTTTGGGAGTGGGGAAATTTCATTTTGTTCTTCAAGGGACAAGTCTCCAAAATATAACGTCTCTGGTCAAAAAATGCATTCTTCATCCCAACAACTCAAGTTGTGTAGCACAGAAGCAGCTGTGCCACAGCCATTGCTGAGATACACCAGGACTGTTTTCTTGGAAGCTATTGCCTCCAACAGTATTCAGGATTGCACAACAGTGGTCTGCAGTAACATGCTTCTGCTTAGGTATCTACAGCATGTCCTGTCAGATCTGTGACTAAAGCAGACACCAATCAACAGCAGGAAGAAAAAGAAAAATCTTGCAGACATGACACAAGCAAGTGGGAATCATTCAAGACAGGGCTTTTATTCTACCTATCTTGTTAACTAATTTTACTAATGTGTTAGTTGTTTACAAGCTTTAAACCAGACTTGTCACAAAAGAGTAATGTCATAAACTTGGTCCCTGAGTTGGAAAGCTTTTCAGCAATATTTTTCTGTTATCACTTCAGCAGCTCATAGTAGTTAACATCTAATTGAACTTTCTATAGCAAAGAACCAGATTAAAGAAATATTGCACCAAGGACTGAAGCTCTACATGTCTTTTTTCTTTATCAACAAATTACTGTGATGATAAGCACCGGCAGATATATCAGAAAGCATTTGAAAGAAGGAAAATGTTATATTTGCACAAATTTTCATCATTCAGTTTAGTCTCAGAAACAAAAGGAAAATCAGAGATAATGGAAGTGAGTGGAGCTGTTGTATTTATTTAGTCCCATGGGCAGTGCCATGACAGACACTCTTGTAAGTGCAGCTTTTGCACAGCATTTCTTGTTTCCCATGGAGCCTATCATTCCCAAACAGCCTTTTTGTCATTCAGCAATTTTCAGAATCAGATGCTTACCCATTTTCACATTCTATAATATAATAAATCCCCTGTCATAATGTTTTGTTAACTCACTAGTAAATGAACGGAAGTGTGGTCTGCTTCCTCTGTGAAGTACTTGATTTATTCAATGCACTGAGTTCATACTAACTTATTCCTCTATCTTTATATGGATAGACTAATTCATGGACCATGACGCTTACACAAAAATTGTTAGAAGCAGGAAATTATAAGATATATAAATATAAACTTAAATCCATATATGTGTCTTGGAAAGGCTTGTAGGTAGTTTTGCTAATATTTGTGAACTCAGGGTTTTGTTTTTCATCCACACAACTACAGCCATGATGGCACCTTCAGTGGCATTGGCTTTAACCAAGTTAATTCCTTGCCTCATGCCTCTCAAGTTCTTGTTAACCTTACAAAATGATGCAAGGAAAAAGATTGGTCATCCTTGCCAGCTGCTCACAGCCTGTTCTCAATATTCTCTGATGACTAATATCTTTGGACTAAATTGCAACTCCATTAAATCTGGTGAAACAGAGATGCAATATTAGAAACAACATTTGGGGTATCCTAAGTGTATAAAATAGGGATTGCATTTCTTTGAGCTGGGGCTGATTGAACCTGTAAAATAGCAGGAGGCCTTAATTTTCTGGAAGCCCTAAAGTTACGCATTAGAGAGAGGCACTTTCAGAGGTGGTGCTATGCCTGGATGACTTAAACATCTGGTTTAGAAGAAGGTAAATTGCTAACTAGACTTGCCTCCATTCTTTCATCAGAGAGCCATCTGCCACTCTTTTGCCTTACACCTAACTTTATCTAGGGTGAAGATCACCCTTGTCTTTCACAAAAAAAATGACTGAATTCAGAAAATTCAAGAGCAGCACAGATCTACACAAGATCTACTTTTATCCCAGGAGACTGAATAAAAAGTATTCATCTATATTTTTGTAAGGGTTTTTTGCTAGAGCTTTGGAAATATCTTGACAAAGAGCAAAGATCTTAATCGCATTTCAACTTGCCTATACCATCCTAAAAAGATAAATGTCTTGACACTCTCAAATAGTGGAATATTCTGTTTGGTCTTAGTCATGATTATGCATAACACACTGGAGCAGACCTTCAGTGCCCTGTACAAGGAGCCTACTGGAAGAAACACAGTGCATGTCATTTACTGATGTAAAGCTTACATTTCTGACTGTCACAGTGTTAGTAGACTGATTTATCTGTCCTTTGGGAAAACTCTGGGATAGGATTTGAAAGGTCACTGATATCAGTGGATGTCTGTGCCACATACTGAAGTACAAAGAGCAAGACATTTTATGGAGGGTTAGAAAGCAGTTGCACAACAAAGATTTGGTGATCCTATCTGTGGTAGTAGAAATATTCTATAAGAACTCTTAATATGCTGTCTGTAGAGTTACAGTTATTTGTACAGAAAAATATAAAGAGTTACAGTTATTCGTACAGAAAAATATAAAAGCAAGAGATAACAGGAGTAAATACTGCTTCAAATCAGCACATAATCTCTTATTCACCAGTACAGAGACTGCTGGACTGTAGCTGTATTCACAACCCTGGAGAGTTTTCCCTGTGAATTCTCTGGCAGCATGGTTGCTTTAGGAGCTTGCTGGGAAGCACAAGAGGGTTCCTGGTGTCTCAGGCCCTCTTCATGAGGTGCTTGTGGTCAGTGTCCCCCTGGGAGTCAGTCTGGACCTGTGAGGGCTGCAGGCTTTGTGGTGCCATCCACTGGGCCCCACAGCAGGTCCCTCTCTATCTTTAAACATTGATGAAAAATGCAGCAGGAAGGACCTCATGGAGAGGTTCCTCTCTTGTTTATCTGTGCTTTGTTCCTGCTGAATTTACAAGTAGGACAGATGGTGGTTGCAAGGTGACAGACACTTCAGGTGGCATTGGTCCCAACTTGAAACATCCTTCGGGTAAGAGGGAAAAAAAGATACCTATGCTGTTCACACTGCTAGGGACCATATCTTGAATTGACTCCTATTGCTATTTGTGTAAGAATGATAACTTGGTCATAAAAAAAAGAGGCAAATAAATCAGAAATATTTGTGCTGAAGACAATGGGTTTATAGTATCAGCCTGATTGTCAGGAAAACTCAGGTCAGAGTCAACAGAAAATACGCAGTAAAAAATCTGCTTTTGAAAGGTGATCTCAGAACAATGAGCTCTAATTCCAGGAAACAGGCAATAAACAACATCATGTCAGCTTCTTTGTGAAGTAAGGCACAAGCTTGAACGCAAAGAGTGCTCTGAATATGCTCTAAGTTCTGTCATTTTAAAGCAATGTTCCTACACTAAATATAAGTGCATAAGTAACTCAAAGCTCTTTGATTTTATCCAAAAGACAGTTGCTGTTTGAATAGAAACTTAACCATGAATGACAGAGCTGGGAAGCAAGTAGAGCAGAACCCCTCCCAGCAGGTCCTCCATAGCTTGGCACATCTGAACTGTGCAAGCTGTACCCATGATGAATTATTTTAGCCACCAGACATGGGAGAAGACAAATAGTAGGGTTTGTTTTTTGTCTTTTGTCTGATAGAGGCAATAATTATTTTTGTGCCACCAGGAAGGAGGAATTCCCAGATTTTCCTGTATTTTAGAATTTGCAGGCCACTGGACATCAGGAGTTCGGAGATTTTATTCAATGAGATACACAGCAAGCAATGTTCTACATGAATTAGATCTTTAGGGGAGTTTTGATTAGATATGCATTTTGAATGTTCTCAGGATCGAGTAGGAGCAGTCTATTTTTCCTTTTCACTCACCATTATGTCCTCTCTATATACTCAGTGTTACTACACAATTCTTCCCAAGATTCAGCAATGTCCTCTAAACTCTTGATTAGACATTTCAAAAAATGTTTCTCCAACACAATTATTAATGTAAAACTAAGGGCAAGAGTTTCCACTATCTTTAGTTAATGATAAAGCCCCCATCAAACAATGCCATTGTTTCCCATTAGAAAATTGTGGAAAAGTATCCCTACAGGACAAAGATTTCCCTTCCTAATGAGACCAAAGGAGCAAAGCAGCTGCTGAAATAGTATTGTACCCAATGGATTTGAACTACATAGATAAATCCTGCACTTGTGGAATGCAATCAACGAAGCAACCCTGCAAATCTCTGACCAGTGTCAGCCTCTTGAGCTTTAACATGAGGGCATGTGTCACAAGGTCCCAATTATCCCAGCCTATGTAAGCAGATCTCTATAAATTTTACTCATCTGCTAGACTCTTACTGTATAAGTCATTGAGTTCTGCCGTTTTCTAAACCTTTTAGCTTTTAGCTTGTTTGCCCCTACATTAAATGCAAGATAATGTATCTGACTGCTTAAAGGTTTTATCGTTAAGATATAAAACTTTTTACAAATTATTGTCTTATTTTCCAGGTTGTAAAGTGTTTGAATAAGCAAATCTGATTTGATTTTACCTGATACTACTGCTCCATGACTAATTTACTTTTATTGTGTCATAAATGAACTCCATGACCATTTTACGCTTAGTTCCGAGTGCATTTTTTATGAAAGCAGTCTATAAAGTTTTGTTTGTGGAGCAATAACACTGAACATGTTGGCATAAGTTACAAAGCCCTAAGTGGTCTGGGCCATGTTTTTTTCTTTGCTTTATCTTTTAAGCCATTGAGTTCACCTGGTTTTTGTTGTCAGTTCCAGTTCCAGTAATGGACAGGAAAATATTTGCCAGGAAAAATGCTCAGTTCTAGAACTAGTTTCAGCTGGACTGCTAGTCCTGCTAGACTTTAGGGCACAGAGCAAAGCATTTTTGTGTTTCTTCATAAGAAAATCCACATACTTCTTATCTTAGGAGACTTAGTGGGAAATTGGTTACACCTGAAGT
>VYZP01067437.1:40921-63165 GCA_013400635.1 Hypocryptadius cinnamomeus
TAGACGGCTTTTGTCCTCCTGGATATTAATTAGCTTCATGATTTTCTTTTCTCTAGAATACTTGGTAATATGTTGTGAATTATTTATGAGATTTTTTTGAATGTAAATCCAACCAGATGCTTGGGTAGTGGTCACACGCTTTATAGATATGAATGTCAATAAATAAATAAATAGCTGTGAGTGACTGTCGCAGGCAAGATTCAGGAATTGTCAGAAGAAAAAGGTAAAAATAGAGTGAATATTTTGACATTGAGAGACTTTTTGGTTGATGTCATAGCTTTTCTTTTCCTCAATATCCTCTGAATTCTTTTGTGGTATTTCCTAATAAACTGTGTCAGTACTGTAAGTAGTAGGTGCCATTTTCGGAAGAACATTGAATGGATTTTGGAAAGTGCTAAGAACATACTGGTTACAAGGACACACCCTACAAAACCAACTTCCATTCAAAATATTTTACCTTCAAAGCCCAGGTACAAGACCTTGAAATTGATAAAGGAAATTTTAGACTACAGATATAGCCTTCTGCCACTCTGTGCAAACGATCCAAGAGCAGACATGAGCACTTTTACTTAACATTTACAGCTGTCCAACAAATACTCCCTGTGAATGTATTTCAGGCTACAGGTGGTTCATGAACTATTCCACTGTCTTTGAGTATGTGCTTCTCTCAAGGCTCTGGCTCACATTCACTAAGCAAACAGCTGTGATGGCTAAGACCTTACTGCCTCTTCTCCCCCATCCCAGCTGTTTGTTACTGACCCTTTGCCAGAAATTCTTGCTCCCGTTCCAGATACAGCAAAACCAGCTGCACCTCAGCTGCTCCAACTCATAATCTGGTGTCTTACTGCAAAACAACCTCTATTGCTCAGTTAAGCTCGTGTACAGGGCTGTAAAATGGAACAGCTGAGGTGCAGTAAAAGGCTCTATTCTGCCAGCTCTTTAATTATCTTCTTGAAAGACAAGCTGATTTAACTAGTTCAGCAAGACCTACTAGGGCTTGCCTGTCAGTGTTCTCCTGACCATGTATTGGCACTACATTGCTTCTAAGTGTCTAAAAACATTATAAGCAAAGTTAAGAAGTTTTGATGCATGTAATAGCATCAACTACAGTAACAGCACACAATTTGACAGTTTTTTAATTTAACAGCCTGCATGGTACTTATATATACGAGTCTATTCACTTAAAAAGTAGAAATTCTCTACTCTTCAAATAAGCAAGCACCTAAAATTTCTTGAACAGCAAAGATGTATGAACATAAGATGAGAAAAGTCAATCAGAACTTGTGAAACTATTCTCAAATGGCTTTGCTCACATCTATCTCAAGCTTATTAAAGAAGACAGAAAAAAATCTTAGTGTTTTTCAGTCTTTTCAGAGTAAGTGAAAAGGATGTTTGTGTAAAAGTAGCTACTGTGACTTAGATGACTGTACAGTAAATATTTTCAGGAATATGCCATTTGGACCTGCCCTGTAAAAATCGGTGCACAAGGAAAGATCATACACAACACATATTACTCTGTCCCTTAACTGGATTGCACAAGGAATACAGCAGCTAAAAACTTGGTCAGATGTGTATGTTTCCATGGGAAGAAAATATCTTCTGCTCCAACTGAAGTCAATCTATTACTATACTACACAAGGTGGAAAATATCCAGACAGAATTCCCAGGAAACTAATCAGTTGTTTTTTATGAATGGCAGTAAAACTGTACCACTGTTGAATTAACACTTGCCAGACAAACAGGTCAGCCACTGAAACACAGCCCAATTTGCATTGTTTTACAAACATAATGTGCTGTGAAGTAGATTAAAGCAGCTGTTGCTTAGAATCAAACTGAAATGAAATTCAAATGATTTATACTGTTAGACTTCTCTGCATTAACAGCTGCTTCAGACCTTTTGCCTTGAGGGAAGGTACAGATGGATTTTGCAATACAGAAAGCAGAATACATGGGACTTCATTTATTGGAAATAACAACATTTTTAACAGGGAAAGATTAATACCAGTGATGATGCAGCTTAATAAGATTTTTGTGAAAACAAGTTAGTTTTACTAACACGATCACAGCTTGGGACATAGGCATGTTGGATATATAATTACTCTAATTACAGGGAAAATGGAAGGAATTTGACTATAATTGCCCTTTAGCTAGTTGTCCTGAATATGAGAGTCACCACAACTACTTTCACAACAGCAGATTTTCAAAGGGCAGAACAATACTGGTGACTCTCCATTCTGCTATATGGTTATTGATTATGCTTTCAGCTAACAAGAATTAGTGCTTTCTGAATGTAGCCCTTTCCTCCAGCATTCACTTCTTCTGCTGCTGTGCCATTTACTCTCACTGTGAAATCCAGGAAGAGAGAAGGTGTACCAAAATATATTATTTACCTTCAACAGTTTTGCTTTGTTGTGTTATTGCTTCACTTCCCAGTTACAACAACTTTCCATGCAAAAAATATATAAGGGAAAAGTTTTATTTGTTCCCAGAGCAAGGTGAAGGCTTTGAAGCAAAAAGTTGTTAAAAATAAGTGTATTTTATCATTCCTTAAAATTGCCTTTGGACCCTGAAATTGCACATTCACAGAAATACAAAATGGTTGAGGTTGACAGCGACCTCTTGGAGATCATCTAGTCCAAACCCACAACTAAAGCAATTGGCTCAGGACTGTGACCAATACAGTTCTGAATAACTATACATACAAAGACTTCACAACTCCTCTGGACAATCTCTTCCAGATGTTGTTGCACCACCTTCACAGTAAAAATATTTTTCCTTAGCCACACACAGTAAATACAGATTCATGAGAACATGTAATATCTCAATTATTGCTTAACAGAGTAATCTTTCTATTGAGTTTCATTATTCTTCTACATGCTTTATGGACTCAACCATTTGTCTTCTGCTGGTACCCTCCCCTATAGCCCCCAGTGGATCCATTTAACCCTATTTAAGTTGAGACACTCTTCCATTTTATTCAATGGACATGATATTTTGTCCTAGGGGAATAAATCCTAGAGAAACTATTCTGGTTTTACACCATGTACAAATAGAATTTGGCTGCTCCTATCTAATTTAAAATATGCCTCAATTACTATGCAATTAGCATCAAAAGGTGATATGATTCATGGAAAAAGCATCCAACAATTAGCAAATATACATGGCTACAGTACATTAGCCGTCCTCCTGGGAAAAAAGACATAATTAATATATTTCTGTTAAGAATCATCTGGTTTACTAGTTAAGTTTTCAGGTTACTGGAATGAGCCCCATAAGGAAATTCTGACCATTTCAATAGCTTTGCTTTCTCTGTAGTTTTCATAGTATCAATCTAGACAGTAAAGCAAAATCAGGCTGGTAGAAATGCTAAAAATCTTATCTCATGTATACTATACTTCCATTGGTATAAAAGAACTTGGACTCTTAAACTAATTTGTATCATCATGTAGCATATATATCACTCAAAACAGCAGGGGACTCACAGGTTAGGACAGGCCTGTGAAAGCTTTTTATGAGTTCAGAATATCTGCCATCACTGTGGTTCTGGCTGTTAGGAGGAGGGGCTGGGAATGTGAATATTTTCATATCTTTTTAGAGCCAAGACTCACCATTTTCAGTTCCAGGTTGGGATCTAAAATTTACCATCAGAAAAAGCTAGATCACCCTTATTAGAACAATTGTGTTCATTTATTTATTTATGAAGAATCTGAAATGAGATTCATCTGACATTGAATCTCCTCAATGTACCTCCATGGTCTTTGATGGAAGAAGTATAAGATCTCAAAGAAAGACTTGAAGTAGACAGCTGTCTATAACACATACACACACACACACACACAAACACAAACACAAACCAAACCAAACAAATAAACAAACACAACAATAACAACATAAATTAAAAGAAAAAATTAAAAAATAAAACAGGGAATGCCTTGACATTTTATTACAGAGCTCTACCTTGCTGTTTCAAACTCTATTGCGTCCCCAGTCATCAGAGGGAGAAACTAACTGGTCCAAGTGATCCTTCTCTTCTCTGACTTCCAGGACAGAGTTGTTGTCATACAGTGGCATGGATTTACACACATCTGTGTATACAACTGCTGGTTGGGTGTGCTTAGAGTCAGCTTACAGAGGTGCATACAAAGGGAGAGAAGACAAGGTGGCACTTGATATGACTTAGTTTGCAGTCACCCAGAGACCCAAGAACTAATATTCTCCAAAAGAAAGGCCAACATGTGAAGAGTGTCCATATTTATACAGCAAGAGCAGTCAGGGAAGCCAACTGGCAACCCTACCTGCATGTGCTCCCTGGGAGAGGATCACCAGCCAGGCAGCTGCAAAAGCCTGGCAGGTTTACACACACACATACACACTCTGTCAACACCATTCACACAGGAAAGGAGAGGAAAGGAAGGAAAACTGAATCTAGATCTCCATTGAGATGTCCCCCAAGCAAAGTGATGATAACTCTCTGCCTCCTCCCAATTTATTTCTTCTCCCTAGAGCAGCTCTTCCAGGTCAGTAACAGACCGTGCCATCTGCCCTGGCTGGGAGGAATATGGTGAAAACCCCAGAAGAACAGACAAATCCCGATAGGGGGAAAACACTGCTAAAAAAACAGTTCCTAAAAGCAAAATGCTTGGAGTGAGTTCTGGTTTGAGTCACGAGCCAAAAGACAAGGCAGAGCAGCACAAATGCTGTTAAGGTGGATGCACGGCCAATGCGAAGCCGACAAAATTCCCTTTTTGGTGCCACTGCACAATAGCACAACTGTCCCGTACCTGCAGGCCACCTTCGCAGGCAGTGATGCGTTTATCTTTGACAAAACCCGCAAAGTGCCTTCTCTGAGCATTTTCCTCCTAATGCCCTCAAGGTATTCAAGCTACTGCTGCTCGGAGGCAATGCATTTTCACGCTTGTTCTCTTTTCCTTTCACCTTCCACCTCACCACCCCATCTGAGTTCTTAAGGGCTATAATTTGTTTAGTGGTTGAGTTTAGCTGTTCTATAGAGACAAGAAAGTATACCTGAGCTTTTAGCAGCATGACTCACCTGAAAGCTAGTTTTCATGCCCAGCACAATAGCTGAAGTCAGGATCCATTTTGCATGTGCTGTAAGAGGGTTCAGAGCTGCCTTGTTGTAGGAGGATGTAAGGGAGCAGGCAATTACAGCCCACAGGTACAGGTATCCTCCTACCCTGACAGGCTCCTGCAGAAGTCTTTTTCTGTGATTTTTTGCTCATGTATATGGGAATGACTGGATTTATAGCAGTTCTCAGGAGAGGCAGGTACTTAAGGATTTGGAGACATAAGGGCAAATTCTTCTCTTGAACCCACATGGTGGATTGAAGGGGAGAAATTAGCTGTATGAAATAAAGCCAGGTACTGTGACTCTTTCTCGTAGGTAAATATTTCTTTAATTTTTTGGTATATCCAGCTGTGGCCTGTAGCAGAAAGGAATATCTCATAATGAGCTCTGTTATAAATGGCTCTGAAACACAGAGTGTTGGAATGCCACTAAAAATATTTTGTCTGTGGCTTTTGCTAAGGCTCAGCTCCTCAGGAAATACTTTCATTGTTTAATGCTGTCATTTTGTACATATCCAATATTTTCTTAATCTGTCACTGGGAATAGTTTATTTATAACATATAACAAGCTTATTTTCCAATTGCATGCTGTAAATATGTCTTAACAGTCTTGCCAAAAAAACTAGCTATTCACTATAGCTGCTCAGTTATAGACATTTAACCACTTTATTAGCTTTTAAAAATACCAGAAGTATGTGTCAAATCCTCCCCCTTTTTTTCCACTGAAATAGTGGACATACAAGTTTGAGTCAGGATTTAGCCCTGAATTTCTCATTCATATCTCTCCAGAAGTAACACCAAGGGGCAGAGTGACTTAAAGACACCTACTCTATGTTTCTTACCTGGCACTCAAAAATTTGCCACTAGCCCATGATAAAAGCAACTTATGAAGCTAGAAAACAAGGAATCCCTCTGGTCTTGCTGGGACATCTATGGGGAGACTTCAGTGCCATCATAAGCTGTCTCTTGTTCTCCCCTGAAGATACGAAGGGAGCAAAAAAGACCCTCTCTTTCTTAGGTCTTGGGATTGTTATATAGATTGCCTGCTGAATTTTACAGCTGGCACCTAGGTAAAGCTTATAAAATGTGTTTCATAAGCAGTACAACATAGCATGTATTCTGCCACAGACCCTGTTTGCTTGGAGAAGCTAATTGATCAAAGAGTTTTGTACTCTAAATGTTACTAAAACTGTACACGTGTGTGCCTGTGTGTGTGTGTATGCACAGGATAAAAATGAAGCTATGTGGAATACAGAGATCTTGCTAAAGCATTCATACATCTGCCATCAAGTCTGCTGACAGATTAGGGTTTTTTAATATATTTACACAGCTGTAATATATATACTTTTATGGGGAACATTTTCCGTCATTAGCTTTCCAACAGGTTAAGAAGGTTATTCACAGATATATCTACACACAATGAGCCAAACTCTGGTCTCAGCTGTAACAGTAAATACAGAGTCACTCATTAAAATTGATTGCTTTTCTTTTTTTTTTTTTTTCCATTTAACTTGTACCTGGTAACAAAAAGGAATTTGTCCTCCCTGTATTCCAAGATCCCAGCAAGACTGCTGACCTTCTGTACTCAAGTAGATAATCTGATGGTCATTTCTGTGTCATAGCAGTGGAAACAGCCTGCCAGCACTTAGTGTGTTCTGCAGTCATATGCTTTGGCTGATAAGATGATAGGAATCAATGTTTCTGCAAGTAATGTCCAAAGGTTGTCTCTAGGACTGTTTCTAATTCACAAGTGCTGCTTCTACCTTACTAGCGTCTAAAAAACAGTCTAGAATTTCCTCAGATATATATTGCTTCTGACTAAAATCCATATACACGGTTTAGCCACATTTAGAGCAAATTTTCATTAGAACATCATTAAAACGTGGCTTGTGATGTGAGGCCAAAGCTGATTTTACCTCTGCAAGTGAAAACCTTTAGTAAATGCACTTCAGTGCTTAGAAAGTAATTTCAGGTTTCTGCTACTGTTGTAGAGACTGGAGTTTGTTCTTTGTTGAGTCACTCTTTTTAACTGATATGGTTAGACAAGTTTCTAGAGCAAACATTCTTTTTCAGCTGTGTCAGGAGATTTTTGAAAGCTGCCTTTTCAACTATCTTAATGTGGTGGCTCCATGGCCGTAGGGACACTGTGTCTCAGCACTGCCTGCACTGCTGTTGCTTTCCACTGCAAGAAACTCGATGGATGAAAAGGAGCTCAGAAGGACTATGTCAAACCAGAAATGCAGGGATCTCCACAGAGAGTAAACTGCACAATTTTCAGGATCACACTAATTTATGCATGAGGAAATAATCAAAGTAATCTGAGAAACCTGGGATGCATTCCTGCAGCATATTACCAAACTAAGCAGGCTGTAAGGCCAAGGTTGGACGTTGGCAAAACTTGGATGTTGCCTAAACTGAATGATATCTCTATCAAAGCAGTCTTTTCTCATTGCAAAAACTAGTTACAAAACAGTAAATTCCCACACAGTGTGGCATTCCATCTCATTGCAGGACAAGCTGCAAGACAAACACGGAAATCACTGAAGTGAATTAGACTGGAAACTATCTTCCACAGGGGCCAAATCTTTTCACATATTTCTACTCTACCAGACAGAACTAAGCCCTGATCCCCCAGTTTAATTCTCTCAGTAAAACTGGAGTGGGCCCCAAATAGGTCCTAGGTTTCCAATTTAATATGGGACTTCCTTTCAATATAAGGATTAGGGTGAAATATGGGAATGTTACCTATTTCTACAATTGTTATACTTTTTCAATAGAAGCCACTAAATTTATATTGAAGCACGTGCAGTTGTCCGGCCTTCTACACCCTGCTCTGCCCAGTCCTCCCACTGCTACCTCCAGCCACTTCTACCTGTCAGCAGCAGGGACAGGGAGGGGACACAAGCAGTGAGACAGACATTGTCCCACCACAAAACTGTCACTGGGTGCTTTGTGCAGTGCCTGCGTGGCAGCAGCTCAGCAACGAGTGGGTGAGAGGGGTGGTTCAGGTGAGACATAGCCTGAGTGATCTCACCGCAGCTCAGTGGGCTCTGTGTGCCAGGCTGCTCCCCCCAGGTCGGCTGCATGTGCTGCCCAGAGCTGGAGCTACCTGCAAATCCCAGCTGCCTTCAAGGTCTGCTTTAGTTTGCCTGAGCAAAGGTATCCCCGAGGTCTGGTTACACATTGGTTTCTGTCACATGAAAAGGAAGAGGGAAGATTTTTCAAGGAAAGGTTATTAAAGTCTGTGATAAGATGCTGAGAAACCCAAACAAAAACTCCCTCAAAAATAATAGTAACTGTGTGAGAAATTCTTCATTTCAAGTGTTTGTATAGTGTAGCCCTATATAATGTTACAAGCTGCAGTGCTAAGTGTCGCAATCCTAACTGCACACCAGCATGTGTTTTTAAATGTAATGCGTTTTGATGTCCTGTTTGCATTGGACTCACTACTGTAGGTCTCTGCAGGACACTGTTTACAAAAGATATTACCAAAAATAAAAATTACAAAACAAAGTGGTGTAAGTTTCAGAAATGAGAGTAGGCATGCCTCTCTCCGGAAGTTTTTGCCACAAGTCCATGTATAAACAAGGCCAAAGGGACTCATTATAAATCAAGTTATTTTCCTATTACCTCAGTAAGATAGGGGATCAACAGCTATCCTGGCCTTGTTTTGCAGGCTGAAACCTGGAACTAGTTTAAATCTACTTTAATCTAGTTCATAGTTCATGGAACAGCTGTATTGAAATGGAGTTTTTTTGTGTTGAGTTCTGTACCTTCTAGATGAAAAAAAAAAACCACATGGAAAGTAGTTCTTGTTTATGAATCATTTTTCTTTCTAGAAGCATAACAAGAAAAGGTAGCCTTGGTAAAGTTAGCTCCTTTCTCTGCCATCAGGATGGACTCAGCTGTGGCTTTTGCACTGGCTTACAATTGCACATATGTAATTATACACATATCAGTGGGAAGAACATTAAATTTTTCTGTCACTCTGTTTCCTACTCCACATCCCAAATTCCAATTTATTGCACTAAAAATTTATAGTTCAATATGTAACAATATGTAAGACCTGCTCTTGCTTTATCTATCTTTCTTTCTTTCTTTCTTTCTTTCTTTCTTTCTTTCTTTCTTTCTTTCTTTCTTTCTTTCTTTCTTTTCTTTTTCTCTTTCTTTTTTTTTCTTTCTTTCTTTCTTTCTTTCTTCCTCTCTTTCCTCCTCCCAAAACTTTAACCCTCTTGGACCATGAAGGCAACATATTTGTCATCCAGAGCACTACTGAACAATTACTGATGTTCACCTTACCCCTGATGTAAGTAATTTGGTCACCACTCAATGATGTGCTTAGTTTCTGTTATAGGAGTATATAGAAGTCCTGCTCATCATCAAGGTCCCTTCAGCTGAAATGCTGTTTAATTACATATTCTGTAGCTATATGACACAGCAGAGTGTGAGGAACTGGGAGACAGCATTACTTTGTCAATGTGCCATTTGCCTGAATAAATTAACTTCCACAATTTTAATGGTCAAACAGCATGCTGGTGTTACTACAGTGATTCTGATTTAGGAATCTGTACAGAGCTGCTGAGGACTTCAAACTAGTGCACCATGTCACTCTACATATCAGTAGAACAATCCCTGCCCCAAAATTCCTTATAGCCTGAATAGGCAACGCAGACAAGAGGGTACCTGGAGAACAAAGGCACAGAAAGGAGAATATCTATGGCCACATCCACTGGCCTGTTCCTGAGAGTGAGCCTATGCACTCAGCTACCTACTCCTGCTGCTCCAGTAGCAGAGGCAGTCTTAAGCACATAAGAGCTGTGAAACTTAACTCAGTCAGGCAAGATGACATCCTTCCTAATTATGTTGTGCAAATAGACTCATGAGTGAAGTGTGTTCACATCAACACTTGAAGGAAACAAATATAAGCCCTGCTTGTTTCAACAGCTCCTGGCTATAAACCTAATATGAGATAGCTTTGTACAAGATCAGATCTAAGTTGTACACATGGTCCCCTGCACTGCCACGCTGCTACAGAGCCTGACTACAGGAAAGAAATCTGCCTGAGCAAGGATTTACCACTCTAGGCAAGTGATACACTCTGGTTTATAAGTATAAATTTCCACAGATAGGAGAAGCATTTTGTGCCTTGACCAAAATAGATGCTGATACATGCCTTAGCTGGGATCTACTGTGCTCCTTGATGATGGCTGTAAGGTGGCACAGTAAATGGATCCTGTGCTGGCTGACAATATCACAGTGACAGACGAGTATTATGATAATCACAAGGCACTGGATAATCACCTCTGTTACTTGCTTGCTGCCTGAGAATTAGCTCTCCTCTTCAGAATAAGGAGCAATTTTACTGCAGTCAAACTCCGTGATTTTGTGCTGCTCCAGACAGGGCTCTGACCTGAAGCTGGCCCTACATATTTTTCTCAAAGATTCAGAATAACGTAAATATTTGAAGATTATGCTTCATTTTAGATATATTGGCCATTGAATGTAGATGTTCAGTTTGTCTTTGGGAAATGTGAACCACAGATCATCCAAGGTAATGGCTCTCATTTATAACTCTGTAATGATTGGTATTCTGTAACATGAGCAACTGTATCACTGAAATTTTTCACTGTAACTGAAGAATTTTTGTAAGTGCCCAGTCAATAGTTATGTACCATCATATATATCAATTAAAAAAAATAATCTGAGAAAGCATAATACTAACTCCTTTTGGAGAAAAGAACTCAGTTCAGGTTTTATGCAGCAACAGAAGAAACAAGGCCTGTTTACCACAGCACACATGTCACAAAAGCTGCTGGTATTCAGCTGAGTGTCTGATTTCTCTGTTTGAAAGAACAGTCCACTGGGTGCAGTTAAAATGCAAAGGAGAATATAGAAAAAGTGGAATCCTGTGTGGGTGAATAAGCAGTTTCTTTGAAGCTCAAACCTGACATATATTTCAGAGCTCAACAGAAGCAAAAATCGATTCTCAGATTACTCTTCTTTCTAGCTTTGGATGAACTTGAAAGGAGAGCTGACACCAGCATGTACAAACATGTACACAACCGTTTCTGGGCCCTTTGCATTTCCAGGAGCAGGCAAAAACAACGAACATGAGAAAATAGCTTGGCAAATAGAGCCAGAACATTGTCTCCATTTTTTTACTACTCTTACCTTCGTCGAGTGACTGACCCCAGAAGACCTGGGGCTCCCAGTTGAATATTTCTCCTCTGAGGAATGTTAGCTACAGATTCTTCATAAGAACAGAGACAACATGGCTCTGCCTCCTGCATCAGCATCTCCAAGATCAGACAAGTACAGAGAGGTGTGTTTTTCCTCCCCTCCTTACCTTCCCTTCAACCAACAAACCTCCCTTCTGCACCTGATGAGTAGAGGAAGAAAGAGGAGATGGAGAGGGAAGTATGAAAGAAGAGCAATTTGCTGCTTACCCAGAGAAATTCCTCAGCAGATCAGGGCCACTGGATCACCTCTCAAGCAAAACCTGGGGCTGATATCTGAAGATGTTGAACCACATGGTCAGCTTTGCAGGTGGAGCCTGAGGTTCTGCTGATGCCCTGAGAACTTGCATGGGATGGGAACCTGGTCCAGCACATTGCTCCACAAATAACAGTGTAATCCACAGTCAAGGGCCCAGCATCATCTACCCTTGGCCATGAGACACTGGTGGCAGGTTCCCATCCTTACCCATCTGGTGGGCCATCTGTCCAGGAACACCTACCCTTCAAACCCAACCCCTTACCATAAATGTTCATGTGGCTCAAGGCCTTTGAAAACCATGGGATGGCAATTTTCTGTACAAAATGCCATGCTCAATGGAGGAAAATATTTTGAAAGTTTATTCACAATTATTCCACTTTAACTGAAATAGAAATGTATACAGTATTATTTTGATTATCTTAAGTACTGCTGCTGCGCTAGGAAAAGCGATTTGCCCAACAGCAGGGGGTTCACAGGCTCTTCCCACCACTTCACATTCTGCTTTGAGCAACATCCAAACTCAATTTAACATTTGTATTCTCTTCCTAGTGTTGTTATGAGGTAATGGTTCTCTTAATCTAAATCTTACCTGCCCAGCTGCAGCTTTTATATTTTCCTCTGACTACGTTAGTCACATAAGATCGAAGAACATGAGAATTTAGTAAATCTTTCAGAGTTTAAGATTACAAAGAGTGGAATTTGTTTTATCAGTCAACTTTATTAATAATCCACAGTCTGAACTGGATTTGAAATTGAAGTGAGTAGCACTCACTAACAAAAGAAATAAAACGCACCATGAGAAACATTTTGTCTATTAATGTCTGCTACTTTTCAGTTACAGTAATGGAACTAGATTAAATGTACAACAAAGAATGAAGAAAAAATAAAGTCTTTCTCTTTATTTCTCTCCTTCTCTGTTGTTGCTCAAATAAGACATTAAGGTATACATTGTCATTAAAAAATTGGTTTATGATCATTATTCAAGCAGTACTCCAATAAAGGCAGAAAAATTAAGTTTTTGGAGTATAAATTGTTCATCGATCTGTATATAGATCTACCCCTTTCAGATGCCATCAGCTGTGGAGTTTATTATATTTTAGGCATGGACTCTATCTTTACAGCACAGGGAACAGTGAGGCCTGGATTGTGGCTGACATTTCTGTGCGGTGTGTAAATGAACATGTGCATAGATGTTTATGGACATGCGAGTGTCCCTCTCTAAAACATCTTACCAGAAACTTTTCTAAGGATTAGGCAGCTGACCAGTTTCTGCAAACCTTCCACCATTTGTCCAATCTCTCTCACTGCCTTCCAAAGGGAAATTCTCTCCCCAGGAAAATGTGCACTAATTGCTTGCCAGAAAGGAAATTAATGACTCAAAAATTGTGACCAACAGAATGCATTTTGAAGATAGCCAGTCCTGAGAAATGTCATCTTTGTCAGACTAATTTCTATCCTCTAGTTTTTGAATTTGTGTTGTTTTTAAATGGTGGAAGCTGAGGTAACATGCCATGTGGCTGCAGCACTGTATCACAGGGTAGATCACTGCCCTTCCTGATGCTGTGAGTGTACTGGAAAAGAGACACAGCTCTGGGAACTGTGGTTCCAACCCTGCCTCTGCACCTTATCAAATCCATATTAGCACTGTTTAAAAGCCAGAGCACAATTTCCATGCCATGTCAAAGCTCCATTTTGAAAAATGTCCTTACCAATCAGAGCAGTTCTGCTTTGATAATCCATTACTATGCATAATTTCAGGGAGACATCAAGCAAGGAGGCACAAGCATTTTTTTGCTGTGTGCTACAACAGTGAGAATGAGAAAAGGAGAAAGAGTTAATTTCTAACTCCTGGAGGTGGAGAAAGGGAAAATGGCTTTTCCCTCCATCCTCAAAATAGGAGTCATTAAACATGAAGATATGTTTATTGCAGAGCTTTTTGATTATATTTAAATGGCCCATCATTCAGGGCTTAGGCATAGTCACAAGTCACAATATTCTTCCACTTCTCATAAAAGTGAGGTAACTAACCTGTGAGATAGTTATTTTATACAGGCAATTTTCTACCCAAGATATTTTTATATTTGATCAGTATGTATCCCAAACTGCTTCTAGTGTCAAAAGAATCTTCAGCCTGGAGTTGAGATGAAGAGGACTGTGTAGCCTTTTACATGGGTGGCCCTTTCAGTCAACAACAGCTCACCAGTACACCTGAATTTTCCAAGGCAACCAGCTGGCAAAAGCCAAAGAGAGACAAAGGACACTTCTCTGATTTTGTGCAATCTAGAAGGAAGACCACATAACATGTAGGTGTGATCAATTGGATTAAATCTCTTTAATGAAAAGAGAGTACAAGGTTTCTTTAGGGTAAGATAAGAAGGCTATAAACATTTCTGTGTAACTTCTGGAGAAACCAGAGTAATATCTTTATTAAAGGCTTTTATGACCCTATCCAGCTCACTTGTCTCTTGCTCTTATTATTATTCTCGTACATCTAAGAGAAGAACCAGAAAATTAATTCAACAAGAATTAATACAACAAGAGAGAAGAGAGGAAGAAAGAACCAGAAACAGAGCCAGAAAAAATACTGGCAGCTATTCTTCAGAAATGTCCAAAAAGACATTTATGGGATGAGTGTTCCCAGAGGAGAGCTTAGAAGTATCACCAAAACAGTGGTTTCTTAATAAGTTTCTGCTGTGTGAGGGGAAATGGGACTTTGCATACTCCTTTTAAACTAACAGTTTGGCAGCAAAGATGATCAGTTCCACTCACTCCATCAGTGAGCTAAAATTTATTTTCCTATTGGAAAAATAGCCAAAGCTATTTTGTGCCATGGAAAGATTACGATTTATTTCAGTTCCAGTGGATGTTGTCCTTAGGCCCCAAATAGAGGCTTCCTGTTGCACCCCTCTTAATGCAAGGCTTGCAGAGGAAGACTCAGCCTGGCCTTCATCTGTCCCATGGCAGGTTTGACTTGCACTTAATAGCAGTGGCTCCCTAGAGTACCGCAGGGAAACAATGTCATTTCTTACCTGTCTTTGGCCCATGGAGATGAGTCTTGTTCAAGAATTGTTTTCCATACAGGTTGCAAAATATTCTAAGACAGGGATTTTGAATACATATTTTTGTACAGTACATTTTTGTATCAGTAACTGTAATTTCCTCTTAGCAGCTCTACCCAGAGATGCCAGAAAGAGAAGTATTTAAGTATATCTTTAAGGTGAATTAAGAATCAATTAAGGAAATTCTGTTGAATTAAGCACATAAGCAAGAGTTGTACTGACTGGCTTCTCCAGGTAGAGTACATAAAAAATGAAATCAATTAAAAAAAAATGACAATATTCAAAATAATTTGGTCTCAGACTCAGAAATAAGCAAATTTAGAAATAAATTAGAAAATAATTTCTGGGTTTAACTGACCTTTTCCTGTGGATTTAAATACTGGTGGCACACAATTACTGATGTAAACCAAGAAACATGGTGTCTAATTTAGGGAAATATATCAGATGTGAGGGAAACAGCTGCGAGAGAATGTTGTTCATGAAGAAAGGGTAACATGACAGATTATTTCAAATGTTTTTGTGTGTGTTTATTTTTACACTTAAAGCTAGATCACATAAGTAGCAGAGATCTCTATTTTCTCTCTGCCCAGCAGTGCACTGAGCAGCTGCAGGGGCAGAGCCGTGCTCACGGAGCTCCGTGTACGTCATGAGATGAGAGCCAGCAGCATGTGCAGCAGGCACAGCATCAGCATCAGAGCCTCTGAAAGCTCCAAAGGAGCAGCTACTTCCCTCATGCCTGTGAGCAATGATGTATTTATACAGTGGGCCCTCACAGCTCCAAGGGATACCTAATTAAAACTCTGATCATTTAAGTTCTCATATACATATATATATTTACTGAAGGGGCTGTGAGCCATTAAAATGAAATGACCAAGAATAAATAAAATATTGTTTTGAAGAGGAAGCTCTGTGTCCCATATAGCTTTTTCAAAATACAAAGGCAGACATGTAAATCTCAGGTACTCAGCTGGCAAGAGGTGGGAAATTCAAAGCCAAGGCTGCTACTCTGCGCTAGGTTGGCCTTTCGGTGCCCTGTGATTTTAAGAACTTCACCTTGGTGTATGTAATCTTGTTTATAAAATGTGTCACAGTACTTATTAACAGGGGTGCAAATTCTGCCTGCCTGCAATGCAGTTGCTTTATCCAATGTGCATCCAGGATAAAATTAGCCTAAGGCAAAAGTGAATGCCACAATCCTGCCCTTCATTTTGCAGGATCGCCCTCTCAGTCAGTACCCCTTGTTTATTGCAAGCGGTCTGCATGGACTGATTTGAACCGTCCTTTATCATATGACAAGAGAGGCAGAAATTATCAAGGAAACCATTAAAGCAAATGCTTACAAAGATGTCTGCTGCATTTGACCTACATTTCACCCATCTGTTACAAATCTGATTTATGGAAAAACTGAAATTATAATACTTCCTGAAAACCTAAACACTTTTAACTTGGCCTAATTTTGTTGAGTCACATCCTTTTTCTGATACCTATCTGTCTTCTTGCTAAGCCAAGATACTTGCGCATAAGACGTAGAGTGATAATGTTCCTAAGCCCCAGCTGATTATTTTCTCTAATGTCAGACATGAGAGATTCATAACAGTATAGAAGTCAGGATAAGGAAATGGTGGAGCAGCACCAAGTAGGAGAAATTACAGGCTTTGCTGTGTGATTGCCAGCTCGGAGCCTTAGTAGGTCAGCAATCTGAACGATTATTTATGCAGAGCAGATTTGGAGGGAACCACACATCTTTGTGCTAATTTCAGTGTCAGAGACATACAATGCTCTGTTACATCAGGAAAAGGAGGGGAATGAGCAAAAGTGCTGCAGAAAAGGGTC
Organism: Hypocryptadius cinnamomeus; assembly: GCA_013400635.1. Taxonomy (NCBI): domain Eukaryota; kingdom Metazoa; phylum Chordata; class Aves; order Passeriformes; family Zosteropidae; genus Hypocryptadius; species Hypocryptadius cinnamomeus. The sequence continues at coordinate 57,394 of VYZP01067437.1, forward strand.
TGGGAAATGAAGCTTTAATAAATTCTGCTGCAGTATACCATCTGTTCCAATGGGAAATCTATGCTGTCATAAATCTGAGTGTTGTGGCTAGAAAGACGAAGGGCATGCAACCCAAATTTGTAGATACTGTGTCATGAAAATTGCAGAATAGAGCTGAGGCATTAACATGATGAAGTTGGATTCTTTTCTGGTTGGGAATACTTCTTGATAATGCTTTGGTCCCCTTTACTTAATTCATTACATAAGCTCAGTAGGTGACAAAGTTTGTAAAAAAACTAAGAAAAATACTGACAAAAAGTTGACCTGTGTTCATTTACTGTGAGTAATTACTGAGTATAGCAATGTGTTTTCTACTCCTTTTGGTGGGCAAAATTTTTACAAGGGGGTGAGTTCTGAAGAAGTCACCAGACCTTGGACTCTTAGGGAAAAGTCAGGTGGGTATCTGACAATAAGCACGATTAATGTACCTGAGCAAAATATGAATCTCCCCTCTCTGCGTCTTTTAATTCCTACCTGACTGAACAAAAGGTAGCAAGAGCAAGATGCGATATAATTAATTATTTTTTAATTAAATTTCCTATTACTCACAAACCATATCCATGAACAAGGACTCCTTAAAGGCAGCAAAAAGAGACCAAAAATTAGTCTCAGTACCAATAAATGTCTAATATTATCTTTTTTTTTCTTTTTTTTTATTATTCACAGATGCACACTATACTTGTTGTTTAAAACAAGGATAATAACATCGTAGGCAGGCTAATATGTGTGCTCTGTGACAGAGCTCTTTTGAAAGGGATTTCTCTCTTTCTTCCATGACTACCAATGCCTTCTTCAATGTAATACAAATGAGCTCTAGCATGAATACCAATGGACTCCCTGCATAACGTTTACTTTTTATCAGTACTGTTCATGTACAGCTCAGTCACAGAAATGCAGTGGAAAATTCTGATATCCATGTAGGATTTTAGAAGAAAAAGGTAACTTATTTTGCAGAACTGCCACCATCCAGAAAACATTGTAGGCCTCTTAGAACTGGGACAGGAGCTAATGCATACCAAGCATGCAGTATGCAAAAGCATATTTTTGTCAGTTTTGGGCATGCAAAGTCTTACAAGCTCACTTTAAAATGGGCATTCCTTTCCCTGTTCTATCTGTTTCCACTGTTTGCTCAGAACCACAGTTTGAAAAATCCTTTATGCGCCAAAGAAAATAATTTTTTGCACTGCATATATATTTTTATCTATTTGTTGATATTGTAAATAAAATAGATAAGCCTATTAAAAATCAGGGTCCATCTCTAAGCAATAAAGACTTGAATAAAAAATGTGCAGACTGATGGCAAGATCAAAGCTTAGTCATAGCTAGTGACACAAAATAATAATGTCATATATGCACCTTTTGAAGTCCCAGCAATTGTGTGTAAATATGCATTAAAATCCACTCGTTTGTTCATGTAGGACAATTTCAAAATCAGGAATTTTGAATGGACTGGAGGGCTAAATCAGGTTCTTCACGTATTGATGCTAGAAAGTTTTTTTCAACATATCATATTGCTTACAAAATCTATATCATTTCCAGATGATCCTTATGACTAACATGTAAGACGCACAGCATAGGACTACTGGTCAGAAGTGCTTGACTCTGAGTGGTTCTATTGGGTCAAATCCCTGGACAGCTTTTCTATTCTGTACCCACTGCTTTTTACATTTATTTAGCTCACGAACAGGAACTCACTGTAACAGGTTTTACTTGCTAGAATGCCCCTGGGACAAAGATGTCCTTTCTATGAGATGGTTCCAGGAATTTGCTACTTACAGAAATATGGAAGGCAAAGATTGCATATCCAGCTGTGCTGGGATTTATATGCACTGTAGAACTGTGATTTGCCCATGCCTCTGAATGCTGAAACTGCCTTATCAAGGGGTAGTGCTAAAAAAAAAATGTTGACATCCACGGGAAGAAGACAACATATATATTGTTCAAACCAGGTATAAGATAAACTTTTTCTCTTTACCCTCCACATACCTTCTGCCCTCAGGCAGAAGAATGGGGAGGACATGGTGAGAGATGACAGAATGGAAGACAAGAGACTCCAGCAATACTCAGAAGACAGCATGTTGCTGCACCAGAGAAATGCTTTGGAAAACATTTTGGGCTGCTCTGCTGCTTCAAAAATCTGAGTTTACTAGGTGCTTTGAGATGCACTTGCAAACTGAACAGCCTGCAACAGCCCCATGAAATAGGTAAGACACAGCAAGCTGAAAAGAGCTTGCTGATCCTTTGCTTGGAATCACACTAGGATGGCTTTGGCAAGCACACAGTGAGCTATAACAGAGATGGTTCAAGCTTTTCCTGCATTCTGCAGGACTCATGGCCACAAAGAATAGGCTTGCCTTGCTGAAGCAAAAGGTAGGAACAGATACACTTACCAAGATTCTTGGTATGAATCAGTGAGTGCAAAAACACAGTAGAATCACAGTAATATACAATACCTGACAACATTCACCCAGATATTTCACGTAAAGAGCTGAGGAAAATTGAAGACATGAAAAAAAGTACCTTCTGGAAACTTTGTGGTAGATTTTCATACTTAAAAGGTAGACTTTCTCAAAGAGTTAAGTAATTGCAGTCATGCTGTCTTAAAATCTGAACTTGAAAAAGATGATAGCCACTGAGGAAATAATGGTTTGATTTATCATTTGTACTGTGTAGGACACAGAAAGGAAAAAAAAAATAAAGAAATCTGCCCTGTTCTTTCACAGAAATGTAGGCACCTTTCTCTGGGCACTACCTGCATGAATGGAACCTTTTGTCTGCCACTCTTACTCAGGCACCAAAAATCTAAAGTGCTGTCAGGCACCTAAGTCTTTGTTCTTAATAGGAAAACTGCTTTCTATCTCATTTATAACAGGTCACTACGTAGCAAGCCTAACTGGTACTAGAAACAAAACTGCACACTGTATGCCTGGATGGTGCCTTGCAGGGCAACAAAGTCCTTTGTTGGATCTACACTCATCCAGTATCCCAGTGGACATGACAGGTATCACAGGAAACTGAATTCAGATGTCCCAAATCCTAAATTAATAATGCCTAAAATTTCTGTTTCTCATAACAGAATCTTAGTGCCAATGACACAGAAAAGACAGACTGTTCGATTTCCATTGGATTATGCTGAACTACCCATTCTTCTTGAGCAACAGGCTTAGATTCATATTTTGAGGTCATCATCTGAATTATGGGCACCATTTGAAAGAAAATTACCTCGTTTAGTCAAAAACTGGAGGCTGCCTGTGATTTGCTGAAGAGACAGGACAGTGAATGTCCATGGTATATCTAAGCAATTGTTTTGATCTTCAATCTGGAAACATAAATGAAGACTGAGTGATTTCCACTGGTTCCATTGGTTGCAAACACTCTGCTTACTGTCTTGTCACTATTACAGAATAGAAATTGTGAAAAAAGAGGATAAATATCAAGTTTGTTGAGAGTCATTAAGACAGGCTAACATCAGAATAGTCATCCATCAAGCTGTGTCTTTGGTCTATATAAAGATTATAAAATACATGGTATTTCAAAGTGTTAATCTCTGCCTAAGTAATGCGTTAGCAGCTGCACTGTATCCCTAGAAGAGGATCCTTATTTCCCAAGAGCTCAGGAAAGCATCTCAGTCGTGTGGGATGCTTCCATAGTCCTATGCTGTCACTGGACTCTTTTTCTCTTACTTCTATTGAATCCATAGTCAAAATGGAAAGTCTGTGCATGTTTGCTCTTAACAACTTGTGCAGGATTTTGTCTACAACACCTACAGAGAAGGTCAAAGGGAGATTGTTACATCGGGCTCAGGAAGGAAAGACTGAATCAGCTATGCAAACAAAATAAATCTGTATTATGGGGTAAAGAGATTGACCTTTAGACATAGCAATGATAGCAGAATGGAACAGTCATAAAGCTGTTAACCAAATGATTTGGTCTGACAATCTTGAATCAAACTGAGAAACCTTTTTTCAATCTTTCATTTCTGCAATTCTGTGTTGCAGCATAAAGTTGTCTTTTGTGATCAAGTTTTAATTAGGTATCTAAAAAATGAAAAATCCCGAATTTGTTGCATAACAAGTCCAGAGCTGGTTGGACATCTCCTGGACTTTATTTCTTAAATATAAAAATTAACAGAAGTTCCCGTAATTAAAGATTTATAATCCTGGGCATTGTGATAAATTATTGCAGGCTTGAAAATATGAAATTAGCTGAAATGAAAATTCACTATACACAGCAACAAAAAAACACTCAGGGTTTTTAGCAAAGTGGGACCTTAAAAGCCAAATTTATAACTCTTTTGTTTTTTACAGAGTACCAGTGATATATGGACTGGAGTACATTTTCAGTGCAAACATACCTGAATTTGTTCCACAGCACTAAAAGCACCGTGCAGTTATCCTTGAACCTGATCCATAAGAATCACTTTAGATCTGAAAACATCATGACAATGAACAAGGATTAAATATTAGCCATTGCCCAGACACTTACTAGGAAATGTGTCTTGCTGTAAGGAGTCTGCAATACGAATAAACAAGACAGGGAATGACAGGAGGAGATAACACCGAGGAAATGATTTGTCTAACAGAACAATGGCTGACTGCGGTACAGCATCTGGCTCCCCACCCTTCATGAGTTGAAGTTACAAGTGTTTTGCCCATTTTACAGACATGTTATTTGTCCAAATACAATTCTGATACTTATTTTAGAAGTAATATCAAAACATATTGTTACTCACTTCCCAATGAGATTAAAACAGCTTTAAACATCTCAAGTCATTTCACATACCTATTGAGAAAACTACACTGTTTACAGACTCCAGTGCTCCAGACACCAGTGGACTGTCTTTATTCTCCCTCCTAATGAGTGATTAAATGACCAATGTAAAGAGGCATGTATCCTGTCACCTGGGAAACTTGTGTTCTTAAAAGATTCTTCATTTGGACACTATTATTCAGAGTACCGTGGGGCATGGAAACACTTGTTCTTCCCAAAATAAAAACAGAATAGCCAGAGCATTGATCTAAGGCAGTTTGTGTCCTCTTTCTACCAAGGTACAGTACAGGATGCTTTCAGGAAAGATGCCAATCCTCTCATAATGGATAATTATTTTAGACTATTCTATCTACCACTGCTGAATATCATCGTAATGGCAGCTTGAGATATGCGGTCTGCTACATAATAGGACATTATCTCAAAAGTTCATTCCTCTTTTTACATTCTCAGTAGACTTTGGGGAATAACAGATGCAGACAACTGACAGGCAAACATTTTTACTTCCTTTGCCCTTCCTCCCCTCCCAAAAGAACTGCTAGGAAGACACCCATTATCTCAGTTTGCAAACACACAATTGTCTCAGTCAACTGAGTGAGATGGAGAGGAAATGCTAGGGTAACCCAGCAGTCTGAAACATAAGCTGTCCTTACTCTGGCTGGCTACTTGGTAGAGATGAAAAGCTATTTGAGAGGGACATGAATGACCATGAGCTCACCTGTCATTGTCACCTCTCCAGGGCAGGTTTACAGTGCATGCTGGAAAGCTGCTTCTAGTGATTGAACTGGTAGGTCCAGNGTGATTGAACTGGTAGGTCCAGTGCAATAGAACTAGTTTGGAATTACTGGCTCAAATCCAGGACAAATGTATTTAATCCTGAGCCTATCTCCTCTTAGTCTCTTGCCTTTGTAAGGTCTTTAAGTAGGAAATTCCTTCTGAGGAACTTTTCCTAGAAAGCCATGCACC
>VYZP01067441.1:0-15141 GCA_013400635.1 Hypocryptadius cinnamomeus
CTATGTCTGCTGGAACCATCCCCATGAAAAGAAAAAAAACAGTGTCTGAGCTAAAGAAACCTGTACAGCTCCAAGCAGTCTTTTGCAAGTGCAAGGGGCCCTGGGCGGGTATCATCTGGGTCATGATTTTTCTTGTGAGCACCTGAGCATTGTTGAAATGCCACGAGACCACTGAATACATATCAGTGGACCATCTCCAGATGAAAATGCCCTCTTCTTACCACTGACTTTCTCCTAAAACCTACAGCTCATAGGAAAAGTAGAACCAGGTGGTGTTTGGATTCCATCTCTGGAGCAGATTTTGTTTGTGTCAAGACTCAAATCCATGGGATATTTGTCAGATTCCTGTTCCTTTTCCAGAAGGAAGCTGGAAGAGCAGTCCATCTTCCCCATTGCTCTTTTGAACTCAGAAGTGCTGCAGTAACTCAAGGAACAAAAAGTAATACAAAACACACATTGTGGGATACTTGGGGTCAGGTTTTCCACTCATGGTGCATCAGTTGCATCACCTGCATGCATCATACACAAAGCCTGATTCCACACAGGTCCCCCAGAGTCTTCACTGGGGCTGGCAATACTATTGCAGCAGAATGTTGCTGCATTTCCTGTAGTCCATGATGTGTTGGCTTCCTATTGCTACAGAGATGTGAATATGATAAATAACGGGGTCTGAGTCAGATTAAAGTCAGAGGACCTCAGACCAGATTACCACTTGGATCTTTTTTAGATTTTATTTTATTTTATTTTAATCTTAAAGAAGAGCTTCTGACTTTGCTGCAATTGCTAAATGGCTGTCAGGTCCTGGGCAAGCCACAGAAGATGTGATTCCTCACAAATGACTTCAGATATTTGTGTTGATGTCTATACCTGATTAAGTCATCCCCGACTGCCCTTACAGTCAGTAGAGAGAAGACACTTTCTTGCTGTGGTTCATCTGATTTCTTTTAGACACTGACTTCCCAAGAAGGTGAATCACACCCCAAGTGTGTCTTCCCTTGGGTTACAAGGAGAGCCTGGAGTGACTCAAACCAAAGGATGCTTTTGGTCAGACTGATCCCAACCTTGTGTATGCCTCTGTTTCCCCTTCTTTAAAATGGGCCCATCTTCCCACCGGGAAAATATTGGTTGTTGTCTTTGACTGCAGGGAGTAACTTGCACCTCACAACTGGTGGTTTCACGGTCAAGGCCCTGGGGTGGTCAAAAGTGGTATGGAATGTGTTAGGCAAAGTTGTTTATAAGTTTATTTGTAGTAGTGCTTAAGAAGCCAGAAGGATGAAATATGATGCCATAGAGTATTACACCTAAGTGGTTCTAGTGCTATTTGAACTCTGATTTCATAGAAGCATAGAAGGGTTTGGGGCAGAAGGGACTTTAAAGATCATCCAGTTCCAAACCCCTGCCATGGGGGTGCCACCTCCCACTAGAGTTGCTCGAAGCCCTGACCAACCTGGCCTTGGATACTTCCAGGGATGGGGCAGCCACAGCTTCTCTGGGCAACCTGTGCCAGGGCCTCACCACCCTAGCAGGAAAGAATGTCTTTCAAATATCCAATCTAATCCTGCCCTCTGTCAGTTTGAAGCGGTTTCCACCTTAATAATTTCAAATGGGAATGGAGAGACATTTAAGAAGCCACATTTTCCATGTTATCTTCAGTAAACATGTTCTCAGGTTTCCCCAGATTATCTATTCTGCTGTGCTTATATTTTTTGAGCAGCAGATACAGAAATTACAATCAAATATCAGGCATTGGACTATCTGCAGTTCAGTACTGATAACTTGTTTTCTATAGTGTTCCTCAGGACAATTTGCTGGCTTCTTTTTGAACAATTTAAACCCTTTCTTTCACAGAATAGGACATACCAAGACTTGGTAGCACTATTTATACTGGCCAAATTTCTCTGTCAAGCTGACAGATAAAAATGTGGATTAACCAAGGGTAAATCCTAGAGACAGCCTACAAGAAGGGTGGAGAGGGACTTTTGAGCTGGGCAAGGGGAGTGGGCCTAGGGAAATGGCTTGAAACTGAGAGTTGATTTAAATTGGAAGAAATTCTTGGTTGTGAGGGTGGTGAGGTCCTGACACAGGTTGCCCAGAGAAGCTGTGGCTGCCCCATCCCGGGAAATGTTGAAGGCCAGGTTGGACAGGTCTTGGAGTAACCTGATCTAGTGGAAGGGGTCCATGCCCATGGCAGGGCGTGGAACTAGATGATCTTTGAGGTCCCTTCTAACCCAAACCATTCTATGATTATTAAATCAAACTCACACGTGAGTCAGCAACCTGCCTGGCTGCAAGGTGATAACTCCATCATGAGGTTTTGAATCATGTCCTACTAGTACCCACTGAAGTTAGGGGGCCTGGTGGTGGTGGTGTGAAATCTTGTCCTTTTTTCTGTTTCCAGCAAAAAGTCACCTCATCGTGGTACCAAAAAGGTAAAGTCAACACAAGCTAAGTCCATGCAGATGAGAATCACTCCATGTGAAGTGCTGATCAGAATAAAACGATGACAAATCATTAAAAAAGTTTAGTTGATGCTGACTTGTAGAGTGCTCATAAAAAAAAAAGGAAAAAAAAATTCCTGAAGAATTTCTCTTCTTGCAGCAGCAATTCATGACTAAGACTTCTTTTCCAACTTGTCTGTGCTGTAAGGGAGTAAATGAAAACAATATTGTCTGTTAGGGCAGTAATTGTTTGCACTGGGGCTTTATTGGTTTTTTTTCCTGGAACATGAAAGTGATCAGATTATGAGTGGGAAAAAATTATGTAAGTAAATAAAGTACAAATACACATACTTCCAAAATATCCCCACGTTCAGAATTGCTAACTGTTCAATATTTGCAGAGGGTATTAAAAGGACTCACACATCTGCAGTGTGTCCAGTCTCCTGTTGGCAATATCTTCTTCTGTTGCTCAGGGGATCTTGGTTTCTTTTACTGAACTTCATAACAAAGACCCTTTGGAGTTTAATGTTCTCTGCTCCAGCTCCATATGACCACAAGAATAGGTGTCCAAAATTTATTATAGTTTATCTACCATAACCTACATACTTTCAGTATTTCTGAAGGCATTTCTGCACCCAAATAACTAATTCCATTGGGAATTTGTCATTGATAATAGAGTTTATTTCCCTAAAAGTGTCATTTTTGCTTAGGTTCTGGTAGTGTCTGATGACTTCACCTCTGATCAGGGCTGTGTGAAATGTTCTACAAATGTGGACTAAATGGCATAACTAGAGCAAGTAGTTAAAAATTGTGGGCAAAGAAGATTTATTCTTCTGTATACTGTGTGGGAACAGAAGTACAGAGAAAAATCTCCCAAGAGAGACACAGCCAGGAGCTGAAACATGCCATCCAGGTCCATGTATGATTCTCTTGGAGGCCTAGGAAATAAGCTTCTAAGAGATCTATTAGGCAAATACATCTAATAGACATATACGTCAACTGTAGGTGAAATCCAAAATTTAGACTCAAAAAAGGTAGGATAAGCATGAAGAGGCCTGAGGTAAGAAAACCATCTGATTTTTTATTATGAGCTAAAGAAAAAAAAAGAAGCCTATGTTGATATATAAAGTTAGGAGAGATGGTTAAATTTATTTAAAACTATTTTCTAAAAGTCCTTATTTTGCACTTATCAAAATGAGAGTAGAGGAAGTTGCAATAACTGAAGCACTGAGATGTTGAAAATACTGTATCTGTTGGGCATGGTTGGGAGGAGCCATAGCATGAATATATGTAACTGAAAGAATGTGCAAAATTACATCCAGACTAGATGGAAAAACTCAGAAAAACTTGGATGCTGAAGAAGACACTGAGAAGATGATGCTATCTTCCTGGCTTCCAGGTCATCCTGACCTCGTCTTTTTTACAGCCTTAAAAATCTCATTTGCATTTAATGAAATATAAGCATTTTATGCCTTTTGGCCACAGTCCTGGTCTGGTGGGCAGGTGGATGCTCTTGCTTATGTGCGTGCAGAACCTCAGGCCAAAGTAGCCAGGTGGGTTGTGCTCCCCACTGCTTGTTGGGTACCATGTTCTCTGCTGCCAGGTGCCCTTGGGACTTTGCTTTGAGTGTTTGTTCATGGCCTGCTCTCCTGAGGATGATGGATGAAAAGGATTTTTTCCCCCAGGTGTTTTGAGATGTGCTGATGCAAAATGCAAGTCCCATATTTATGCTACAGACTGGAGAGCAGATTGTAGGCATCTGCCTTCTTCCTTGCAAGCAGAATCAGACCAGACAAGAGCAGCCTCTTGCATGGCCATCAGCTCCTTAACTAACTAAATTGCATCTTAACGTGTGAGACCCTGGCACAGGTTGCCCAGAGAAGCTGGGGCTGCCCCATCCCCGGAGCCAGGTTGGTCAGGGCTTGGAGCAACCCGGTCTAGTGGAAGATGTCCCTGTCTGTGGCAGGGCATTGGAACTGGATAATCTTTAAGGTATCTTCCTACCCGAGCTATTCTATGATTCTATGACTTTATGATTCCATAAATACAGATCCTGCACTATCTGAAGAGCCATTTCCCTCAAGCACAGGCACTGTCACTGGGACAAGGCCTAGAAAACTAAGCAGTGGTCCAGTGTCCTCACAGGTCACCTTTTGTTTTCTTTTCTGAATTGCTTTGTGTCAGCAAGGAGGTTTGTTGTCTGATACTAAATATTAAGTTTTTCATGCATCATTGAAACAGAATCTGTGGTAGTGCTATCTTCAGACAAGAATCTTCGAATTCTTAGTATTCTGAGCACTTTATACACCTCAATGAGTACATTAGTAAAGAAATGGAGATAGATAGCAAAAGATACATTAGCAAAAAGAAATCTGACTCAGACGTGAGTTGAGGAAAAAGTTTCTGGATTGGTAGGACTGTAATTCATTAGTCAACACTTGAGTGGACCCCCAGAAGTTTTTTCTCATTGAAGTCACCAGAACACTGAGTACGTGTTAAGTGTTTCAGATTTGTCAAAGCAGAGAGACCCATGCTAAATCCCCTGCATTTCAAATGGAATTTAAGCTCTGTGCTTACTAAAAATGAACACTTTGAATGGGATGTAATCTATAAGCCCTGGAGCCTGATGATCAAAAGGTATATAAAATATTTCCTCCTGGCTTGAGTTTCTCATTGAAAATCCCAGTGCCCTTTTCCTAACAAGGTCATCACCGACAGCACAGATTGCAAGGTCACATTTCTAACTCTGCTAGAGAAAAGCTATTTCTTCCGGGCATCCTGTTGGAACCTTCCAACACATTCAATGTACAATGGCAGGGCTCTTTCAAGAAGTTATTTCTCCAGTTATAAGACCCTGTGAAGAAAGGCAGTGCCCTCTCACCCTAGCCAGGTATTCCAGAAGCTGCAATCCAGCACCTGTCTATAGCATAAGCCAAAGATGTAACTAGAGCTCTGAAGTCTGAAATACAGAGAAGCAAAAAGGCATGCTGTTGTACTGACCTTTCCAAGTTCCCAGTAAACAAGCTCTGTTGACCACAGAGATGATGTGCATTCACTTCACAACATGTTCAGTTACCACTCCAAACACCAGAGAAATTTGGTGTGCAAGTGAATAAGCAAACACGGCCACCTTCTAAGAAGGAGATGTGAGAATCTCAGAAGGGTCCCATATTCACCATGATTCCAGATGCTGAATGACGTAACTTCTCAGTGCAAATCATCACACAAATTTTGGGTATTCTCTTTCTTTTCCAGGATGGGTGAAACAACCAGGCTGTGGATGGATCCTGGAAATTTTATCTATATTGGACTTTGGATATCCAGCCTGGGTTTGAGAATTAGCAGTAATAAGGCACTTGGATGAGCTTTTGGCATGGAAGGCTTCTGGGAGATAAAACTAGGTGTGAAAACACTTGGAAAACTCTAGCTACCTTGTCCCATACATTTCTCTCTAACTGCAGGAAATGGGGATTGTCAATGTAGTCCCATAATTTATCTCCTGAAATAAGTCCCAATTCGTCCTCCCTGATCATCCCAAGTAAAGAACAGCTAATCTATCTTTAGGAATGAGCCAACTCTGTAACTTTTCACCCTCCAGTTCACACAGTCTTCCAGCACTGCCCAGGAAATCTCACATGCACAGTCCCTTCCAGGACACCCCATGTGCACCCAATGATAGACACATGTCCTGGCCACCATGATGTAGAAGATCTTCTGGGGCTGCAGTGTGGAGCTGATGGATTCAAATTCTTTTCTGAGAAGATACAAGCACAAAGTACGAATATATAGTGCCAACAGCTATGCACTGGACACAGAAATAGGATTCCCCATGGCCCCCACCCTAAGGCTAGGCCTCTGTCCTTAGGACAAACACCTTCAGTAAAAGAGGTGTGACTTTTGATGCCTGCAAAAGGCTTTAGAGATCAGGGAAATGTCCTTCCTAATCCTGAGACCCTCTGTCAAAGACAGTAGGCATCATGAAGTTTTTGTGAGTTTGTATTACTTCCCAGGTTTCTGTAGAGGAAAGCTAAAACTGTGGCTAGTCCTCATCCTTTGAGTGGGACATGGCTTTTATGCAATGTCATCATGTCTGCTTTGTCAGAAACCATGGGTTCATCAGAGCCAGCAATGGAAAAGGCAGAGCTGGGTCATGGTCCACCAAATGGTAACTGAAGCATGTTTCATAAAATTCAGACATTTGAGCAGTTGGGTGAAACCATGTATTTCTAACTGGAAAATGGCAGCAGGAGAAAAATCTGGGTAGAAACGTCTGTTTAGGAACATAAAGTATTTTCAGGGTGCTTGCACATTGCACACACTTCCATCGTCTGTTTATTATTCAATGCTGCCATGGAATCTTTCTGCACACAAGATGCTTGAGATAAGTTCATCCCAAGATCTGTGAGTCAAGGCATCTGCAAAACAGTAATTTCCTGTCACAGGAGGGCATGGTGAAAAAGACCTTTGCAATGAATTATGCTCTTACTACAGAGTGAAAGGAATGCATGGAATGATTTAGCCAAGCTGTGTATAGCCCAAGGCTCTGTGCCAAGGAACGGGGGAAGATAGTCAGATCCCTTTTATAGCTTAGCCTCACCCAGCTGGAAAGACACAGGGCAAAGTGGCTGAAATAGCACAGATGGAAAATACCAAAAATTGTAGAGAGCAAGAACAGGGAGCAGGGAGAGCATATGAAACAGCACTTGTGAGGAGTTTTTCTTCCAAGAGAAAGCAAAAGGTGCTTGGAATTGCCACAGCAAACGGGGTTGGGCGAGTAGGTGTGTAGATTGGGAGTCCCCAAGACAGAAGCTTGCAAGGACATGAAGCAGCAGCATGCACACATTGTGCTTCAAAATCTCTATTTCTGCAAAGACATGAAGGGAGACATGAAGCTGTCCCCACTGGTAGCTTATCTTTGTTGCAGTTAGTTTAACCCTTGAGGGAAGGAGGGAATTGAAAAGGACCTGATGGGGGAAGTCATAGAAAAGGCTATCACGATGCTTGTTCCTCATGGAGATGCCCAAAATGCAACTCTGAATACATTGGCAGCCACCAGGGCAGTGACAAGAACTTGTGTTGATATCTGTAGGGCTGATAGAAGGTATTTAGATTAAATACCAAATACTGTGGCTCTTTATAAGGATGTACTACCTAAAGGATCAAGGTAGAGCACATAAAACTCAGGCTCCAGTTTTGGATGTTAATTTCACTGTCCAAAACGTCTGGGTTCTGCAGATCTCTGTGTTTCTCCCTGTTTTGCTTGAGCTTCCTTCTATCTATGGACCTCCCATGACCAATGCTTGCTTAATTTAGGGAATCTGCTGGTCCCTAACCACGCACAACAAGTTCTCAGCCATCCTGCAGCCCCTTGGTGCCAAGGCTGTGTGGGAGCTTGTCCTGGAGGGGATGGGCTGGAGACTGGCGACACTGCCACACCACAGACCACCAATATCATGCCTCAAGAAATAAGAAGCCACAACTGATGACATCCAGGCAGCTTATGGTGAGGAACAAAGGACTCACAAAGGACTCTGGGGCCAATTGGAAGTGGCCATGCAGATCAACAGCCCGTGATTGGCCAGAAGGCTTCTAGAACATTCTATGAGAGGCTGTATAGGTGTGTGTCAGCCCCACTTCGGGGTCTTCTGAAGCAGCCTCTTTATGTTTTGTTTTGCACCCTCATTTGTGCCCTTTTATTTCTTTAATAAATATCTGCAGTTTTGGCACTTCAGCTGTACCTGTCCCTTCCTTGTTGCTGTGCCACACGACCACACCATCGCCGAGCTCCTGGGACCGGAGAATTTCCCCGTGCACCCCGCAGATCCCTCGGGCTGTTGTTGCCGGCCCGTGTCCGGCCGCTGCACTGCCGGCTGGGTCAGAGATCACCGGCGGCCGGACGTGCGCCGCTACAAGGCTGCAGTGTTTCTGACACACCTACCTGTTCTGCAGACAGGTGTGTGATGGACCAGCACATTCATGGCTTACAGCTGGAGCCCCAGAAGTACTGACTTGTTCCACAAGTCTCAGAAAACATATTTGTAATCTAATGGCATGAACCCCTGCTTGGATGAAATTACCTATATCATTTAACTGAATCATCATTTAACTGAATACATTTATTAGTGTACTTACAATTCCTGTCTCACAACCTTTGTAATTAATAAACACCCAAAGGACATGTTTTGCAGAGACTTAAAAAAGAAAGGGTTTGAGGACTATGAATATGCTTTTTATTAATTGCAATCTCTATTTGAAAGGGGTTATATCTTTTCCTTATGAGGAGGGGCAAATTAGGTATGAAAAATACAGGAAGGGTCATGAAAAGGGAGAGTAAATAACACAACAAATGTGTTCATGTGGTTGAAGCACTCGACTGGAGGTCAAAGGGTCAGATTTTGATCTCAGCTCTGCCGCAGAGTAGTCTGTGGTCTTGGCTAAAATGCTTTGCCAGATCTGGACTAAATACATTAGTAATTGTCTGTCACTGCTGTGGTGGACATGACAGACAGAAATGCTACTCAACTATTGTCTAGACCTAAGGATGTTACATTCCTGCTAGTTGGCACTAACATGTTCTTATCTTCCAGCCAAGGCTTTGATTAGACTTTACATCAAAGCCCTAAAGACAAGCCTTAGGTTGATACCTTCTGCTACCTGATTCTACAGAGAAGCTCTGAGCCTTCAGCTGATACAGCCTACACAAGGGACAGCCAGGTGGCAATGCTCATGGATGGATAGTTACTTCTGCACACAAGTGACCCAAGATCTCATTCTTGCTCCACTGGATATAAGGAAGAGACTTGGTTTGATACCCTGACGTATCCAAGGCTTTTCTTACTCTTTCCTGGGACACATTGTCAAGATCCTTACTGTTATGAGATTATTCTCTGAACAGAAATTTTGGGCAATGGAATCTAGCAGCAAGGCTAAAAAGGCTGGTGCTGAAGCATGCCAGTCATGTCTTGGCTAGAGGTGTTTAAATCATGTATCCATTTTCTGACCTAGCTAGTGAAAGGTCTTTGTTTCCACAGCTTTGGAGATCTCTTCTCTCTATATGTTGTCTCAAGGAAGAGCAGCACCTTGCACCCTGCAGATCTGAGGATTTCATCATGTGACAATGGGCAAAAAAAGCCATATTCTACAACAGCCACCAAATTATTTTAAAAGTAGAACCTGAAATCCTCAGAAGTACACACATTCTCAGATCCTATTGATTTCCATAGTATTTGGGTGCCCTTATGCCTCTTAAACCTGCTCAGCACATCAGCTGTAAAGTGGAGATACATCAAATGCCTCCTTTGTCTGGTGTACATGGGATGATCCTTGGGAAAAGTAAATCTCTTATCAAGTGTTTACTCAGTGTTTGTAGCAGCTGCTGGAGTTCAACCTGCATCTGTTGCTGATGCAGCTGATGACTGAGACCAACCCTGTTGAGAAGGCTGGGAGGTAGAAGGGGATGGAAGGCTGGAGGTGACACAGCAATGTGTGATTGAAGACCAGTCAACCATGCCCTGGGCTGGAGCACCACAAGTGTGACCATCAACTCCAGGGAGGGGATTCTTCCCCTCTGCCCCACTCAGGTGAGACCCCACCTGCAGTGCTGCCTCCAGCCCTGTGGTCCCCAACATCAGAGTGACATGGAGCTGCTGAAGTGAATTCAGGGGAGGCCATGGAGATGCTCCAAGGGCTGGAGCCCCTCTGCTCTGGAGACAGGCTGGGAGAGCTGGGGGTGTCCAGCCTGGAGAAGAGAAGGCTCTGGGAAAACCTCAGAGCTCCTGCCAGAGCCTAAAGGGAGCTTATAAGAAAGATGAGGGCAAACATTATGGTAGGATCTGTTGAAATAAAGCTAGGGGTATTGATTTTAAACCAAAAGAGGGTAGATTTAGACTAGATGTAAGGAAAACGTTTTTTACTGTGAGCATGATGAAACATTGGCACAGATTGCTCAGTGAGGTGGCAAATGCCTCATCCCTGGAAATATTCTAGGCCAGGTAGGACAAGGCTCTGAACAAACTGGTCTAGTAGAAGGTGTCCTTGTCCATGGCAGGGTGTTGGAGTAGATGACCTCCCACCAAACTATTCTATGATTCTATGATGTTGTCAGGAGCCTGTATGGAAATGCCAGAAGCCCTTAGAGAGCTGTCAGAACAATCAGAGGTGTTTTGGGAAGGACATAACTGCATAACTCCCCTGCCTCTCATGTGTCCCCTTCAGATTTTTAAGTATTCTTGCCCTGAAAGCTTTCTGGATGTAAGTTTTGGGTCTTCCTTTGCCTTGAAGCTTTCACTCTGTTTGAGGATCTGAAGCCAGTAGCAGTAGGAGTTTTCTTCCTAACAGCAACTTTCACACACACTATGATGAGCATTTTGGGTGAGCCATCACTAACATTCTCACACCACAGAAAAATATCTTCATTTGGTGGCTCCCTAGATGACTGGAAGATATAAAAGGACAAAGGGTGGAGCTGGGGGAGATCCCAAAGGACAGAGAGTAGCCTGTTCCCACACAAGGGGGGGTGTGATGCTGGTCCTGGTCATTTGCTCAGGGCAAACCAAGGGCATGTTAACAGAAGTCAACAACAGGAATTAAACTGGGTGGGTGGGAGAAGAGCCATTTCCAGAGATGCCATCAGTCACAGATGAGCTCCTAATAGAACCAATATGTTGAGAACTTTGTAGACTAAAAATTCCATATCAATGTTCCAAGCACTGGGGTGGAGAACAAAAATCGACCACAATCATAAGCTGAAGCGTTAGTCATCATTTATAGAAATGAAAGCTGCAGCAGTTGCCTTGATCAGAGCTGTTTCTTATTTGAAATGGTCTCATATAGAGAAATTTTGAATCAGAAATGGAGGGAAGCCAAGAGGGAATGAGACATTAAGCCACCACAAGGGATAAAAGGGATAATATTTCAATATGTAAACAGCCAGAAATCTCCCGGGTAGCAGAGATGAATATTAACTTAGAGCAAGAGGACAATGGCCAGTGATGAGATAGAGTAAGAAGGATTGAAGTTGAATTGGTTTTGCTGTCTGCTCTAGGTTTCACATGCAAGTGGATTGAGAGGTCAATGAATAGGCATTTCCTGTCTGAATCCTCATTGTTCAGCCACTGCTGGTTTTATTTTAGTGTAGAATTGATATTAATTACTTGCAGAGCATCACAGATGTATCACAGACCTGCAGGAAGAAAAGCATGAGATCAAAACATGAGAAACGGGCATCCAACTCCTTCCTGCACTGCCCCACCTTGCAAAACTTTTGGCCAGACTGCTTAACTAGCTCTGAGAGGTTGCTCCTCCACAACAAAGATGAAAACCTGCCCTGGTCTCTCTTGCTTGCTGAGATATAAACTCCTCATTCCAGCCTTACTGAAGGGATGCCTTGGGTTCCTCCAGGTGTTCCACCTTCCTGGAAAGTAGTTGATTTTGCAAGGGCTCAACATGCTGAAAGAAAGCAAAGGTTTGGGTGACTGAGCAAGTGATTCTGCTGACTTGGAGGTGGCCGGAGACCTTTCCAAGCTCTTTTACATGCAGGTTAAGGGCTTAAGGGTGGCTGTGTAGAATCAGACCAAGTCTGTTCCCTTTCCCCATCCCTTCTGGGGTGGAAGGGTGGGAAAGAAGCATACAAACAACACCAGTGGGTAGTGATACTGCCCCAATAACTCCTCTGTGCCTGCAGAGTTCCGGCGTGGGGACTTGTGAAACCCCAGATTATACATTTGTGTACAAATATGAGTATCAGAATACTCTTAAGAATTTTTCTTCCCTTAGTTAAACAGTGGTCTTTAAAATCTGTATAAATACTTGGTGTTCATAATACCTGCTGACAAGGACGTCCATATCTAGACTCCAAACCTTGTGAATCTTGATATTTTTATAAACCTACTGCCCAATAAAATCATTTGATGACCCGAATTCCATCATTACTAGAAACAATGTATGATTATTCTCTATGATCTGGAGTACCCTGTTTTGTAGAGATATCTATTGTGTCTGTCTCATGCAATCTCTTATGAGATTGGATACTCATAATCTTTTCATACATTTCAAGAATAACATTCTTCATTCTGATCCTTTAAAATCTTTTCTAATTCTGCTATATCTTTGATGAGGGGTAGAGCTCAGGGTGCAAAAGACCTTTCAAGAACTTGTATACTCTGTGGTTTCTTAAGTGGCATCATCCTGTATTTATCCCTTCCCAGGTAACAACTTCCCCATAACAGCTTTTCCTGAATATTTTTTAGTTGTAGATAAGTGTTCAGCTGACATTTCATGGAACTCATTTTGTATGACCCAAACATTTCTTTACTGACTGCTAAAGGGTGTTTCAGAGAGAACTTCTCTTTGAGGAAAAGGGTTGCTTATGTTAATCTACAAAACATAGTCTTTACTGCTTTTGTCTTTAATCCCTCAGCCACTCCTTCTACAGAATTTGTTGTGTAATGGAATACAACTCATATTTTTGGTAGTTTCCTTTAGTTACTAGAAATATCAGCTCATGTGATACCTGCCAGTCCCTCTACTGCATTTTCCTGCCTCTGGCATTGGTAAGCAGTGAGTGCTTGGAGTAGGGGAGTGTGAGCAAACTCCTCTCTGCTTGCAACATCTGGCTTGGTGAGCAGGTACTGGAACAAGGACAATTCCACAGCAAAGTAAAGAACTGAAGCAGAGGCATAGCACTTTTTAATCATGCTTTTCTGTCCTCCCCAGGACTTAACCACAGAATGAGAGAAAGGTTCAGGTTGCAAGGGACTTTAAAAATCATCTTGTTCCAATCTCCCTGCCATGGGCAGGGACACCTTCCTTAGATCAGGTTGCTCCAAGCCCCATCAAATGTGGCCCTGAACACTTTCAGGTACAGGAGAGCCACAATTTCTCCAAATAATCAATCTATTCTTCTCATGCATTAGAAGAAACTTCACCTCCTTTACTGCCACAATGAACAACAGCCTTCCAGGCAAGTCTCAAAGAAAGCCTTACTGGCAGGCAGGGAGCCAGATAATTTCTTAACAGCTTCTCTGAAAAGAGTTCAGTTATAAGCATTTCTTAAGTTTGGAAAGAAACACTTTGTGTGGGTTGCTCCAGCATTTAAGGTCCTCCTACCATGTATGACTTACAGATCAAGAAAATAGTTTGCCTTCTAGGTGGGATTAAAACAAAATAAGTATCTTGTTTTAGTCTTCCTAAACTTCTCAAAAGTCACAGAAAAGCAAACAAGAAAAGAACCAAACAACTACCCAGTCATATAAAACTATTTCTCTGTCTCTTCTCATCCATGCTCCTATGTGGAACAGCTGGGAAGAGCTTGTTAAGAGACACCAATTCATGGTCAGCCTAATCTCCTTCCCAGAGACTGAATAACTGGTGAAAACACGAATGCTTCTGACAACAGCCTCCATGTTAACAGACAGCAAATGAGGGCAACACTGGAAAAGAAAGCTGCTTCCCTCTCTGTTCTTCATAAAACCCCCTGCTACCTAAGTAGAGCTGGTAAAGCTCGTTCAAGGTATCTTGACATGTTAATTTATTGTTAGTCTTTTTCTGGCTAAATAGTCCAAAGCAAAAAAAAACCCCAAACCCAACATTTTTGGAGATTTGGCCTGAAGCTTATTTTGTGTATAGTATGGATATCTCCCTTCTGAGTCTGGGAGAAATAAGCTTTATTCACCATAGTCACAGGAAGCCCTTCAGCAGTATGAAGCTTGACTTGGATCCTCTTAAACTGCTCAATTACAGTCATGTCAAGGGTCTGATAACATTTTTCTGCACCAGGGCCACTCTTTGAACTTTGTGAGGTAGCAGTCACCCCAGAGCAGGGGTATGTGCTCTGTTAAGCCTCAGGGAGCACTGACCCACCCATCCCCTCAAAGGCCTTCTCACGAACCCCAGCAGATACCAGGGCATGACTGTCCCCATCTTAGTATGAAGTCTAATAGACAGTTGGATCATTTGAGATATACAAGCCAAGGAAAGCAAAGCTTTTGCTGTGGGAGGACTGTTTCAGAACAGCTGGAGGTCATATCAGAGGTGGAGAACATAAACCAGCCCCAAATCTGCCTTCTGGATGGCTAATCGGGCTGAGTCACAACTGAAAATCAGATGGTGTCTCATCTGCAGCCAGACTCTGCTATCACCCTCCACTGGTGCTAAAAATTAATAGCGTGATAATCACCTCTCCAGAGGATAAATCATTCACAGTGTAAAAGGTGCATCTCACTTTTTGAAATGCCAGGAGTACTACGAACGCAAGAAATTATAAAGCCCAGTTTCCTAATGAGCTGCAGCTCTTGGTTGATTACTTTGGTTGCTCTAAGCTGGTGAGCTCTAACTCACCTTTTTCTTGCTGTGGAGTCATCTATAATGTTCTCCCTCTTACCCCATTCTCAGATGAGCATTTGGAGGATGTCTCTCCTGCTCATGGAGAACATGACACAGCTGGAACATGAAATAGACACAAACACCCACTCACAACTCACAAAAGCCTTCTTTTGGGGGATTGTACATGGTCAGAATGATTTACACCCAAACACAAAAGAATTAGAGAAAATTCACAATTTCCAAGACTTTGGGGTTACCTGGAACCTTTGAGATAATTTTATCTGGTTGTACAACTCAGGCCAAAAAACTACACTAAGTGTTTTCTGTATTAAAGCACTTGCTTGTTTATTTTGGTTTGGTTTTTTTTTTTTTTTTTTTTGCT
>VYZP01067442.1:1445-15026 GCA_013400635.1 Hypocryptadius cinnamomeus
TTATGGAAATAAAAAGACCCAACCAAGTTCTGTTTCATGACTGACACAAAGGCCAAATAAGCATGTCATTTCACAGATCAAAGACAGTTGTGATGAGATATAAGATGTTAGATAGAACAGGTACACTAATCATTCATGACATGAGAAGTTTATCACAATAGCATCTCTTGATTATAGTTGAAGAAAATTCTAGACTGAAGGAGCCCTTGTTAATATTGGCAATAGGAAAACGTTGGAACCACTGACTTTTAAAGTTGCCTCTAGTCCTACTTTTCTCACTTCCAAGATGTGACAAAATACAAATCTATCTAAATGAACTGCTGCATTGAACTGATGACATTTGCTCTGCAAAATACTTCAAAGAATGAACCCACATAAGTTCTGAAGTAAGGAATAGCATACCCAGTCTCTTTCTATTAGCAGACTTCTTATGTAGAAATTACTTTTAAAAAACTGAATGATCTGTTTCTATCAGGCACCTCCACGAGCTCTTCCTCATAGCCATCCCTGCATGAACGATCAGAGAGCAAAACCTTGTTACCACCTTTCGCAAGCACAAGTATATAGGTGATGGTGCACATCTGCCATGACTGCCAGATAGCTTTAAACAGTGCTTTTCATTTCTTTTCTTTTGGCAATATGCCATTTGTTTCCTGCATTAAATGGTACTTGCTTTTATGGCTGTGGCATTTGTAAAGTGCCATATGTATAACTAGAGGCTGCAAGAATCATGCAAAGAAATGCACAACAGCTAGTGTTGCTCAGGGATGTCAAAGATTACCTCATAGAATGAGGTGGGAAGGCAGGTAATATTTCCATAAATCTACTTTTGGTTAAGAGTCCTGTTGGTAATACTTGTTGGTGCTGGAAATGAAACATTCTGTCATTGCTCAATTCAAAATAAAAGCATTTCAAGCTCAATAAGCAAACTTTCACCCCATTCACAGGTCAGAGCAGCTCCACTTACACATTTCTAAATGGTTCATCTCTGGTGCACTAAAACCTACAGGACACTGAGAATATTTTTCTTCACTAGAGGGCTTCTGTAGGAGCTGTGTAAGAGTGAGATTCAACTGGTCCTTTCATTTTTGTGTCTTTGTCACTGCAGATCTCTGCATTTTGAAGTCCAGTCATGCTATTTTTGTTACCATCTGTTAAATCTTCGGCCATCTCCTTGTTCTTCTTATTGCATTGACAGAAGTCACTGGAGCTCTCTAGAATGTTGATGCAAAATTTGATAACCAATGCTAGCCAGGCCATGCCAAAGAGGATCCACAGAGAGATTACATTCTTGTACCAGCTTGGATAGGTGCGATCTGGGTTCATCCCTACAACAGAATCACCCAAAACATTTCTACATTGGCTCAAGAGTGCCTCAAAGGAGACATTACATGTAAAGCAAAGACAGTTGAAATATCACTGAATATTAGTGATTTCTACATAAAACACAAGTATGCCATCTACTTAGTATGTGAACCGATGTTGTAAGTATGTTTCATGATGTGTCAGCAATAGCCCAGTACTCCCTAGGAATTACAAATATCACTCATAAGAAAGAAAACTAAATCCCAAATTACATCCATGTCAAAGTCAAATTATTCACATTCAAGCACACAGTTTAGTTTCTGTGCTTATCACTCAGCACCACAATATTCTATTAGCATGTAGCAGAGGTCCCTGCAGGCAGAGAGGTAAGCAGGTTTTATGTATTACTAGACATATCTTGTTAAACCACATATAAGCAAGAGAGTGTCTGAGAGCAGGAGAAAAGAGGCCTGAGCAGTCCTAAAATCTCCAAGAACAACAAAACCTTGGAAGACAACTTGAAATTATCACCAGTCTTCACGGCCACAGAGGCACTCTCTGCAAGATTATGGACAGCTTGGTGCCCATCAGGACTGCCAGGTCCTTTTCTGCAGAGATGCTTCCCCACAGGTCATTTATTCCTCCCAGCTCTGTATCACACTAGTGGGGAAACAGTGTGAACTTGAACCTCATTTTTGAGGCATAAACCACACATACAGGATTGTAAGGCAAAATTGTTTAGCCTCTACACACCACAACTGACATATTCAATTATTCCCATACCAAACCTAGTGTCTCTATGGCAGTATTCCAGTCACAAAGGTACTACACAGGTGAAGGCACACCTGGAAGAGGAAGGAATACCAAATGCATTACCAGAAACTGAGAGGAGTAAAGCTCAGCATCATCTATAAAATCAGTATAGGAAAATGCTGAGCTGACCCAGCTTTTGTCAAGTTCCATCTGGCTACCCTTGCCCAAGCTACCTTTATTCCTAACTTATTTACATGTGCCTACACAAGCTCTAATCATAACTTCGATGCATTACAGACAAGTCCTGAGGTAACTGCCACTAAGTTGTCTAAGCATCAAGCAAGGGCTATGAAGAAAAGAAAATAGCAAATCCATAATAGGATGTTTTAGTCTTTCTGTCTCTCAGGAATTCAAGAGTGCATGTGTTTCTATAATCAACATGTTTTTAACGAGAAAGTCTTTATCAAAGAGGCGTGTCCTGTGTTTCAGTGAATGCAGTGGGTGTGGATCCAATCCCATTTCCTCCAGCAAAGGGTTTTGGCATCCAAAACTAAGTAGTGCCTGGTGTCTGACAGTCTATACCTAAGTGACTTAAGTTATCTTTTAGTAAGTAGTTATCTAGAGTTTTGACAGCAGAAACAGTCCCTGTCTGTTAATGAAGATGCAGAGTGGCATCTGCTTAAAACTAATGGGTGCCGATGCACTGGAGTGTGTGAGTGTGCCCTCAGCAACCACTGTGATTAAACCACAACACTCCTGCCTGGTGGTTTAGCCATTCAAGGGACAGGCCACTTCAATGCCACTTACTGACTGGGAAACAATGCCTTTGCTCTTCCACAGGTGGCATTGCTATGGTAGAAATCACGTCTTTTCCAACCTGCCAAAAGCTCACCACAACATACTGATCATCAGGTCTGGGGATTGCTACTGGTGGCAAACTGCCAAGTGGGGACCTTTGTATGTCATGGATTTGCTGTTCAGCAGGTGAAAGCAACGAAATGGGAACTACTCACCAATCACATAGTCTCCAAACCCTATAGTGCTGAGGGTAATGAAGGAATAGTAGAAGCCTTCTTCATAAGACCAGCCTTCTTTGTCGGAGAATAACAAGGGAGGTAGCAGGAGGAACAATAACAAGCCAGTTACCAGTGCACAGGTCTTCATCAGGAAGGAAGCTTTATGCTAGTAAAACAGGAAAAAAAAAAATTGTCACAAGAAGTGCAGCAAGGAAAGAAGGAAAGTCCAGCTTGTTTTCCAATTGGAGATGATGATGGACTCCACAAAAGCATACAAACATTCATTGAATTCCACTATAACAAATGATGTACCTGTCCTACATGTGTGCTGGCTTCAGATGGGATGCTTATTTTCTTCACAGTAGTTAGTAGGAGGTTGTGCTTTAAATTTGTGTTGAAACAGTGTTGGTAATACAGAATGTTCTTACTGTTGCTGAGTAGTGCCTGGACAGTGTGAAGGCCTTCTCTGCTTCTCATCCCACCCCTCCAGTGAGTAGGCTGGGGATATACAGGAATTTGGGAGGGGACACAGCCAGGACAGCTGAGCCCAAGTGACTAAAGGGATATTCCATACCATATGGCATCATGCTCAGCATATAGAGCTGGGGGAAGAAGGAAGCAGGGAATGTTCAGAGTGGAGTTTTTCTTCCCAAGTAAGTATTA
The DNA here is from genome assembly GCA_013400635.1 of Hypocryptadius cinnamomeus. Classification (NCBI taxonomy): domain Eukaryota; kingdom Metazoa; phylum Chordata; class Aves; order Passeriformes; family Zosteropidae; genus Hypocryptadius; species Hypocryptadius cinnamomeus. The sequence goes on from VYZP01067442.1 coordinate 5,183, forward strand.
TGCATGATGGAGTCCTGCTTTCCTGGGAATGGAGGAACACCTGCCTGCTGACGGGAAGTGGTGAACAAATTCCTTTTTTTGTTTTGCTCGTGTGCACAACTTTTGCTTTACTTATTAAATTGTCTTTATCTCAATCCATGAGTTTTTTACTCTTCTGGAGTCTCTTCCCCATCCCACTGGGAAGAGGTGAGTAACCACATGGTGCTTAGATGCCAGCTGAGGTTAAACACTGACACCAAGCCAACGCAAATTGGGCATCACCTTCCTAAGTCCTAAATTCATGCCAGTTTAAAGCCTGTTCCACAAATGCTCCCATGTAACTTACACATGCAAATTCTAACTAAAACTGATGATAAACACACTAGATAGTCTAGGACTGTGCATTGCTCACATGCTTTATCACTTCTGTTGCTGTAGGGGAAGTCATTCATCACAGAATTTCCTTCAATTAATAAACAGCCTTATCTAACACCTCATAGGGCTGTCATAGACTAAATTTATTTGCTTCCAGTTATTCCTGAGTATTATTACCTTTTTGGTCAAATAGTCAGCCAGGCTGTCCTTGTTAGTCATAGGATCTCAAATACCAGACAATGTCCTCTGTCTTTTTTTCTCTGAGGTATGCCTGTCCATACTGCTTACCTGCCAGTGAAACACCTCCTCTAGGCGACGGGCACAATGCTGAACCCCAAGCAGCATCAGGTGCCCAATTTCATTCAGGAGTACAAGGTTCAAGGGGATCCCAAAAAGTGCAAACACGATGCAGAAGATTCGACCAACTGCAGTGCTGGGGCTCAGGTTCCCATAGCCTAGGCAAGGGAGGAATGAAGCATTAAATCTAAAATAGTCTCTAATTACCCCTTCCCCCTGGAGGGGTGAACCTCCATCATCTACAGAAGTTAGGTGAGAAGGTCACTGCTCCAAAAGGACCTTTTTTATAAATAACTGTAAGTTACATCCATTGTTTGTCACATCCTATTGTGGGCTGGAAAATAACATTTCTTTGCCTGCCAATTTTGCTTAGTTCCTTTTCCATTTACCAGTCAATTTCCTCTCCCCTACCCAGTGCCCTAGCTAGGATCTGACGTAAATGCAAACCTTCCATTTAGTTCAATTTTTGTAAGCATTGTTGGCATGGGCTTTACTGGTGCATGATCCTGCATTGCTGTCAGATGGTCTCTGAATCACAACAATAGGGTTTTAATTATAACAACCACCCTTTTCTACCTTTGTCCCACAGGACTCATGAACTTAACACTGACTCTTTGCTTATGCTGTTTTGCACCACATGTACAAAATACACCCTAAATTCTCAAAATTATTGTCTAGAGTCAATATATCCAGAGAAATTACATTTAATGTGTGTAAAATACTTCAATTTCCAACCTAAAGAAAAAAATAAAGCATTTTAAATTTTTCCTCTTTCTTCTAGTCATAGGAAGTGATCTAATAAAAGGTCCTGCCTTGAAATCACAGCCTTGCTTGTATCCCCAGATTGTTCTGGCTTCAAAATCACTTGTCTTCATTTCCCACACATTCTTTTTAAAATGTCCCATAAATTTGCATACTTGAACTTGTAATTTCCAGCGTTTTCTGCCACAAGAAAGTCAGATTTAACTAGGGTATATTTCACAGGATGCTTTCAAAGACAGAAGAACTAGCACACCACAAGCATTTCAACAGTGCCTTAGCCAGTCAGAGACCTATGGCCTTGACTACATTCCAAAATCACCTCTGCTCATTAGAGATTGGTGTATGTCCACAGAGGAGATTATCTTTTTACCACAAATAATGCTATCCCCTCCCAGCACCGCCCAGCCATGGGCACAGCAAGCACAGAGGCCCTCCCTCCACTGCTGCCTTGCTACCCTGCTTTTGAGTGCTGTAGCCTCAGGGCAAGTCAGCAGTGCCCAGCAGGGAGAGGCCCCAGGGCTGGGCTCTGTATCCCAGATAAGTGAGAGTGCAAACATCTGTGGTTAACTCAAGAGCCCCATTTCTTCATCAACCTCTGTCACATGCCAGATGCAATAAGCCTCTGACCAACAATGTAGAAATGTGTGCAGCTATGAGCTGGGGATATCTACACGTGCCAAGTTTTTGTTAACAAAAATCTCTCGCCATGGACAACTCTGCAGTTAGTTGTGCACGTCTGCTAGCAAACTACACCCAGAAAACAGTCTGGGGGCAAACTATTCCTAAGTATGTACCCCCGCAAATCCCAAATTTGATTACATGGAGGACATCCCCTTCAATAATTTTAGGCACACAATACACTTCCAATGGAGCCCCAGGAGCCCGTCCCTGGGAAGGGGGAGAGCATCCCCCAGAAAGAATGAGATGCTGTTATGTAACTAGATGTTTTGAAATACAGTCAAAAAAAAAGGGGTTAAATTAAGACTTCATGCCAGTGCTACTCCTTCTTTGCAATGTTAATGCACTTTTCCCCAGTGATTGCTAATTTCTGCCATCTTTCACCATTTCTAGACTAACAAGTGTGGTAAATGAGACATGTAGGCAAGTACACCTGGTAGATGACCCCTTCTAAGCGAATTACAGAAAGATGTGCCTGGTGTGATGCATTTCATACAGGCTGTGACATTTCAGTGGATTAGTTCCAATTTTTCTCTTACGGAATTAGGGTGTTTTGTGGCCTGACCTGGCCCAGGAGGAAGTGCTGGGGGGCATTTACTGTAGGGCTGGAGGCTGAAGATGAGTCACATACATTTACAGCCAGTTATTCCCAAAGTGGTTTCCCCCAACCCTTCCCCCTACTTTTCCTTCTATATCAAGTTTTAAAAGACTGGGTAATGTCTTGGGCAGTTCTTTTAACCAGAGGTTTCTAAGCTTCTCTGCAGAAAAACATAAAAGAAAAAAGGCCCATGTTCTCTGGTCACTCTGTGAAGCACAGCAGCATCCAGAATTGTGGGGATGCCACACAGATGGATGGCAGAGCACCTAAACTTAACTTGTATATTACAATTAATTTAGAATGGCAAATTGAACGATGTAGGAAGGTCTAATGTGCACAGTAAACCCAGCCCCCCAAACACCACACATGCTTTGCAATTGATTTCTCTGGCTCCCTTTTCCCTTGGATTCAGCAGCTTGAGACAATTTTCTGAAGGCTTCATACAGTTGCTGTACACATGCCAAAAAAACATGTCCCACCAGCTTTTATATAGGATACAAAGTATAATCAAGTAGCATAGGAGTCTTTAGACTATGCAAAACGGCCAGAAATTTACTCCTGCCTGGTTACATCCACTTGTTTTTGCACTAGACAAAGAGCTGCCAACCTAACTGTATATAAGCCTCAACTGTTATAAAACTCGAGCAGGACTGGGAAAATAGGACTTACCCTCTTCAGTAATAACTGATGTCTTAAATCATCACGAGCTAGATATTAGAAGATCTGAACCAGTTTCAGAAATTAAAACTACACTGCCAGTTGTGTCACATCTCTCACGAGCATGCTGCTGGGATGTCACCTGGTACATGTCTGAGCAAAGAGACACCAAGAAAGGATCACTAAAATCTGCAGAGACATCAAAGTGTGTTTCCACTGAAGCAGCTGGATTAAGTGCATGTATAGCTCCTCTTGTTTTGAAATAAGGTGTAATGCAAGTTAAGCTGCTTTGGAAGAAACAAGAGTGGTTTTATTTCTAAATGCTCATAACCATGTGCTATAACTCATGTGCTTCAGTTACACGTATTAAGTAATTCAGGATTTTTTTCCTGCTTTCCCATTACACTCCTGCCCATAAGGGATTCAGAAGCTCTGTAGACTTCTTAAGTAGATAAGACTTATTAGTAAAAGATCTTTTCATTCACAAGACAGTACTTGCAGTGCCCTCAGTTAACTGAGGCAGCTGCAACTTCCTGCTATCCACAATGAAAGGTTTGTTCTCACTGTCCAGATATAAGAGTATTTTCATCAAAAAGTGCTTAGAACAAAAAGTGTCTATCATAGGCTGAAAAACATCTGAAAATTTACCAAAAAAATTTCATCTGCACAAAAATCCAGGGTTAGCACAAAACCAAATCTCCACAAAAATGTGTTTGAGTGCTAAAACCACTGATAAAGCTACTGGTTAGAAAAGCAAAACTTCTTATTTTATTAAATCTTTTCTCCTACCTGAAAGTATACAAGTCATCACTTCCTACAGACATGGGTGTAATCCCAAATTTACAGATTGCTTTTGTTAACAATATTTTGCTTTGAATAACCAGGAATTCATCTAAACCTGGGGGCCAGGTATCCACTATGCAGTTTACTGAGAGGTGTCAATGCCAGAATTATTTTATTTTGTATAAAACATTTAAATACTCATGAAAATTTCCCTGCTTGGCAGTTGGGGTGATGTTCAGTGAGCCACATCCCTATTTTCCCAGGCACTGGAGGAAATTAAATCCTAAAGCCATCCAGCTCCTCCCACCACTAGCTCCTCCTCTAACACTTTTCAGGAAATCTAAAATTTCTTTCCCTTCTGGTCTTTACAAGCAATTTAGGTGTTTTAATCCAGCAGAAATGAAAGGTTTTTTTCCATGAAAAATTCAAATGTTTCCTTAAAAAAAAAAAAAAGAAAAAAAAAAGAAAATTCACTTTAGATGGAAAAGACATCTCTGTGTAATCCAAAGTGGAAAAAATCACAAACACACCTACTGATCACTCACACAGCCTTATGGTAATGTTTGTCTGATTCCTTAAAATGTGAGCATGGCCCCAGCTTAGCTGGAAGGTGACCCTGACAAAGCACTCATTAGCCTGCTCTGATCTCATAGCTGACTGCTTTAAGCAGACAGTTGCACTGGAGACCTCCTGAGGTACCAGGAAGCCTGAATTATCATACGATCTTACAAGCATTAGGATTTTCAGAGGTCATTTGGTACCACCTACAGTCACCTGAAGATCAGCAAGTCAGGGGTTCCTACCTCCCTCCTGCTTTGAATGTCTCCATAACCATATAAAACATATTAACATGCTTTGCTTCTCAACCTTCTTGTGAGATTTCACATTGTATCCACCAAGTCTGCACTAAGTTCAGGAACACTTATCAGCTGGACACGGCTAAGGACACCTGGCATAGGAAGTCAGTTATTCCCAATTTATCCATCCAGGGAGGATGCTAGAGGCATGGAGCCTGTACATGTAGGACAGAAACAGGACACAGTCCCCAAGCAGCCACACTGCTTGCATTGGCTTCTCAGTTTTATGGTTAGAACAAACCAAAAATTTGAAGAATTTGATTTTAAAGCTAGTGGTGGCAGAATCTCAGGAACTGTGTCATATATGGGGAAGCTCATTGGGACCCTGGCAGGTAAGTTATTAACAGTTTTAGCCCTATGAAGTTCCAGATGAGAGTAAAATTTGGTTGCACACTCCTTCAGTGAGCAAAAAAAAATGCTTCAGATGAGTACTGCAGTCTTTGACTCGTGCTGTACATACACTGAAAGCAGCACAGTGGGCTTAGGCTCAGCTGGGTGAAATAGCATGCAGTCAGGAAAGCACACCACATTTCCAGTGCTCAGAGGATGCTGCTGTGAGTGGCTGTCCCCAAACCCACCAGTGACCTCCCATGGACCACTGTGCCACATCCTACCTGGCCAAGCCTACAGAGAAGCTCTGCCAGCTGTCACAGGGCAAGGAGAAGATCAATGCATCAACAGCGGCAGCTTTTCAGCAGAGAACTCCCCTACACAAGAGGTTCACAGAGGATTCAAATATGAAAGTGGTCCCAAGCCACTTTCCCAAGCGGTCCCGTTACTCTGTATTTAACCACTTTGAGACATCAAGTTAGTTTAACTGAATTCCCCAACAGATTGTCAGCCAGCAATGGGAGGAACCTGACCATTTTTCAGGATCTCCACCAGACACTGGGCAGCACTGCAGAGGGTCAGTCTTCACAAAACTCTTGCTGCCCAAAGCTTTGCCCTACCAGAATTTCACAGCCCTGACCTTGCTACTGTTTTATTCACTGTGCTGGTATCCTCTGGGGCAACGACTAAATGTCTGTAACAGTGTAGTTAATACCATCACTCACTGAATAGCCTGATCCATGCCTCCTGTTATCTCCCAGTCCTTTGTGGTTTTGCTTTTTAGGAGCTGTGTACCGTGCTAACCAGAGAAGGAAAGAACAGGAAGAAGGTATTTCCTGTCTTTTCTTCACAGTTAGATGGTTTACTTGCCCCATTTCATATTTAAAAAAGGGCCCTTGAAATTCACACAACTGAATTCTGGTGATTGTGCCACCAGAAAATGGCAATACAGCACTAGGCATTGTCATCCATCCACCCAATATTAAGTGGGACATTCAGGCTAGAGAGGACAATACTCCTACTCTTAGGCTTGCACAGACGCCTCATCACTGACTACAGAAAGAGCCTTTCCCTAGCACCTTCTCTGAAATTACACCACCCTGTGGTCGTTTGACTTTAGGAACTTTGATCTTGTGCCCCACTCTGAACTTGCTTTGACCTCTGCCCTGTTAGTCCAAACTAAGTAGAAGGAGAGTAAACACAGAAAGGAGAGACTTTGTCGGCAAGGGATAAAGAAGTCTGAGAGATAAAACCAGCAGCAAGTTAACTTGTCTTTCTTTAATCATGTTTACTACTACAGCTCTACAGGAACTCTGAGGATGACCCTTCAAGGCATTGGAGAAAGGGTTCTTATGGAAAAATCTGCAGAAAATGAGATAACATAAAATCTGGCATGATATGTCAAGGACAGCAATGAGGAAAGCACAGAAGTGTAACAGAGGGGAGAAAGAATCAGCAGGTGTCCAGGGCTGCCCATCCCAAAGTTATAAATGCAGTTCCATTCAAATAATGAGACTGGCCAAAAACTACATAGGCTTTGGGGCACTTCTTTAAACAACAGATTTTAGTTCATACATATCTGTTCTTTAAACATTTGTGATTGAGGCACCAACTATGTCCAGCCTGCAGGTGAGAACTTGCTTTGTTTTTAAGCAAAGTTCACATGCTGCTTTTAATCACTAGTAGTGAAAATAGATGAGGCTGTCATTTAAAATGGAAGAAGGATACAGTGCAGAAGATGCTCCAACAGGAGACACGGAGATTTAAACCTTGTCAGTGAGGAAAGAAGCTAATGCCCCTCAGTTGGTGTTAATGGGGAAAGTTAACATCCCCTCCTGTATCCCAGTGAGAAAGTGCTCTGGTAAGGACTTGAGAAATGGACCTAGCCTTCTGAGCAGGGGGTTAAAGCACCTAAAGTAGAATACAGAAGCTGGCAGAACAGAAAGAGCATCTCAAAGGAAATTGATTAAGGTAAAAGTGCTGGTGCTTTTGGCAGTGCTGTTTGAGAAGACTAAGGACAAGAGTCACAAAGATGTTATTTTGCATAAGAGGCCAGCAAGGCATAAATAGCATTAGTTGCAAAGAAAAAATGTGGAAGAGACAAACAGGCCAAAGGACTTGCAGCAGCTGGAACACACAAAATAGAGGCCATCTATACTCTTCAAAATCTTCATACAGTACCCCTAAATTCCTGAGAATCCTTCTTCTGCATTATTATCTTAACTCTACCCTTCCTGAACTCATTTGCCACAATGCCTTGGGTTTTAAGTCCTATAGGCTAATCTTGTGCAGATGGACCTTCTTTCATTGGCTCCATAATCACAGCCTGAGATAAACCCTTCCTTGCCATGTAAGAACACTAAAACTTCTACAAATCCTCCAGAAGCCTTCTCAATTGTCATTTATATCATTGCCACACCTTATACATATTCTGACTCACCCCTTTGAACTTCACAGAGTTCTTTGGAAAGGAGCTTGTCTCTTTACTTGACATAATCAATTATCCTTCCCAGTCGCACCCGTGGTATCCTCACTGAGGCTGAATCCCTCAGCTACCTCAAGAATTTGCATAAAGAGAGATTATGATAACAGACTCAGGGTGAAGGTCTGTGAAACCATTCCTAGTTTCCTCTTCTACAACATATTGTTATCAACAGAGTGTTATGACACTAATCTGTATGCAACTAACAAATTCACTTGAAAAAAGCAGAATGAAGGGTCCAGTCATCTGAAGTTTTCTGCATAGAAGTGGCTTGTATGGCATTCTCAAATCCACAATTTAAAATCATTAATAAGTCTCTAGAGTCATAGCACCAGCTTTAAAATAATGAGATAGATGGCTGTAAGATTTGGTTCTTTTCAATTTTCAATTGCCTCTGCTATCAACTCAGTTGTGTCATGCCCTGTCCTGTCCTCCTCCCCTATAACCATCAGGGCAAGGAGTTTACTTAAAAAAGAGGGGAGTGGGGGCAGGACGTTGGGGTGGGAAGAGTAGCTTAGCAGATACTCTTAGTATAGAAGAGCAGAAATGCTTAGTCTAGGTCTCTGCCAACATCACAACATCCCCTTATATTTTAACATGATAAATTTGATTCCTCCTGTATACCATTAACTTAAATTTGCCGTGGTGAAACAGTCACTCTGATGGCTTAGAAACTCATTCACTACTGAGGCATACAAAGCAGCTCTGAGCAGATGCTGCTTTGTGCCAAAGGCTGGAAGGAACTGACCAGGCTCTGCTGGAAACCCACAGCCTGAGTAACCCTGTCTGATGAGCCTCCACTGCCATCATCTGGTGCAACCCTTGCCGGCGAGTGCAGCACACTGAAAGCATGCTCCCAACCAGAACAATGCATGTGCAAAAGAGCAGGGCAGAAAGACGTACTGAGTCACAGGAAGATGACACACCACCACCCACTCGCCTCCACCCCCACAGAAAACCCACAAGCCCTCTCTTTCCTTGAGCTCATACTTGGGGGCTTAGTGTTCTGGAGCCAATGTATCTTCAAAACCAATCAGAAATCAAAAGAAGGTTCCATTTGGGTACAAAAAGAAAAATCTTTATTTAAAAATATACTTTAAATTGAAGAGAGCTGACAAATCAAGAAACCCATGAGGGATTTTTGATATCAAACAACCATCTCTCCACACACTCTCCCCTACATGTTTTTTTAATACTGGGTCACACCATAAGAAAAAGACATCAGGGCAAGTTATTAATGGTTTTGGGGACAGGGGACACGAACTGACAATAATTAACAGCATCTGCCTTAACTAGCTCTGTACCTAGTACATTTTATTTTTTCCGCTTTCTCTCCCCCTACTTATTTCCATCATTTCTTTGTGGCTTTGCATTAGCCATTTGCTGAAACCTGAGTCAATTGAATTGTGATGTTTATCCAGTTATTTAACTTCCACTTGAACAAGCAGGTCCTCATTTAATACAGGTAGTAATAAGGAGGAATAATTAATAAATACAGTCTCTGAAGACGCAATAGCCAGCATTAAGAATTTTCCAAAATCATTCCTGTCCTTGTGATTGGAAAAGCCCATTTCAATGCACAATTTACCTCAGACCTCTTAGAGTGTACAAGACTTGGGAAAGTCCAGGCAGCACAGCACCATGAAGTTCAGGCTCCAGAAGCCATGTAACTCAGCAGGAATCTGTCCTGAGCTAATTATTCCTGTGTCTGATCAGTTAGAGAACATTACTGCGCTGGCACTGACAAAGCACTCCTGGGGCTGGGTTCATGGGTGCTTCCCTATTGCAAGCTCCAGGGAACCACACAGTACTGGAGCAGCATCTGAGTACAGGCCCTCATCCCCACTCTTTTCCCATCTATGAGGTGGCCCTGTAAGCAGGGAACTCTTACCAATAGTTGTTATTGCAGATATGGAGAAGAAGAAAGACCCACTGTAGTCCCACCTGCCCAGGCTAGTGGTGTTTCCCTGGAGGGTTATGCCACTCTTGTAGGCTTGGATGATACCCTGCAAAGAGACAATAACATGAGATCCCACAAACCCCTTT
>VYZP01067442.1:15091-37008 GCA_013400635.1 Hypocryptadius cinnamomeus
CTGGCTGGTAAAATCCCAAACTACAACCACTTCTGATTTTGCTGTTTCCCTTTTAGTAGAGGATCTCTTGTGCCTTAGAGACCAAAGGGCTGCAAGGCCAGAAAAGCCAAAATCCAGCATATTGATTCTAAGAAAAGGGCATCTACAGCAATACAATAAAGTTGCACATGCACATGGTAGATTAATGCGTGTAGATAAATGTGGAAGAGATTGGAGGGTAAGATCAAACTAGAGAAGGCCTAGACAGACCTTAATAATTAAGACTGCCTTATGACATATTCATTAGGAAAATGAAATGTTTCCAGATGGGATATTCCAATGGCAGAAGTCCCAGAGCAGCAAATATACATGCATATGTAAATGATACAGATGCCTTGCAGGGAAGCCCCCTGGACTGGGGAGGAATGTATCTGGTGTGTTATAGGAGACTGAGACTACTCAGGTTGGCCAATATGTCCCCACATTGGGACTACACACGGAATGAACACATCAGATTAGCATTATGCCTGATTCTGTTCAATCCTCCCAGGAAAGACTTAGAAGTCACTAGCTGAAGTGTGCAGTTATGCCAAAATAAGATATCAGATGTCTTAACAGTGCCCACATCTAACTACACCTTCCCATGCCAACAAAATCAATGACAGTTGTGTCCAAAACAACATTATTCACAGCACGGACACTAAACATTTCACACTTCACTTGACAGTTGATTATCTTTGAATGAAAAGTGTAACCAAGAACACATAAAAATAATCATCTCTGAAAAAGACATGCAGATTCTAAATAATACTGTCCCCATCCTAACAAAAAAGACTACTGATAAAACTTTCACCACTGATAATAAAAGGAATCACACTCAGACTTTGATCAGTTTTTGGTTTTGCAAAGGAGTTGTAGTTTATACATCCACCAAACAAACTGGCTCATCAAGCCAGCAAAGCAGGGAAGCTTTGTCCCATTTTACTCCTGTAATGTGCTCTACATAATTTATATGAATTATATAATATTATACAAGGCTCTGAATTAAAAACTGATTCCAGGGTCCCAAGCAGCAGCTTAACTACAAGGATCATTATCTCTTTTCTCTAGAGCTACTAATTCTCACAAAAGAGATAAAAGGTTGCCTCAAAAAGCTTCCAGAAGGATTTCTTTTGAGCAGTTGTGTATAATTCCCCCACTCATTGTTCTTCTTCCAGGTCTGGTGTCTACATTGAGGTTTGTCAGGTTACATGGGGTGCAGGCTGACAACATTTGATCTTCGGTTTAAGAAGTGTAAGAAACTCTGCCAACAATGGCCTAGACAGGAATCAGTGTGCATGAACATAAAATAACTCCCAAAGTAAGTTAAATGGCAAGAGAGACACTGGAAAATTATACAGACGACTTATTTTTTCCACCCTCCAGAAACCAGTAGTTAAATTTGAAATAAAAAGCTTGATATTTTCCTCAAAATTTCCTTCTGCAAACTGTGACCTCTGCAGCTCTTAGTTAGTCTTGAACACACATATACCTGCTGGAACAGCAGCAGTCCAGTTCTTGGATAAATTTATTAACAACTGGATCAGGGGATACTTGAAAAACTCAAACATGCAGCATGTTTGTTGTCCATTCTCCTGCCTGATGTCTTGCTGATACAAGCTCAGCAGTAGGCAATATTACACTCAACATCAAGTTTTTAAAGCCAAAAACACTTAAGAAACAGAGAGGATTGCAAGAACCTGTAGCACAACTGGCCCAAAAAAATGGATAAACCTTCATACAGAAAAGGGAAACAAAGAGCCTGCAAAAGACATCATGTGAGAAGCAAGCAGCAGTAACCAAGTCATTAAATGTTTAATTTCACATCTTTGCAGCACTTCAGTTCTGCCTGGTTTAGAAGCAAGAGGCTGAGCAGTTGTGAGCACCTATGCCAGCTTTGCAGTGACTTGTAATAACTCAGAATCCCAGGGTCACTGTTAACTTTCCCCAAGTAGTGATGCTACTGTCAGGAAGCACAGGATGTGTTGTCCTGAGGCTCTGAAGACAGGCCACAGCATTTGCCCTAAATGGACAGCGACCTGTAGTGCTGTCAGTGGGAAGGAAGTACCACGTAACCATTACTCACTGGCCATGAGTGAGCCCTAATTTTGCAGCATGCCAGCTGTTTTCTGGTTTTGGTACTGAGGCACTTGATATGCTTGCTGATGTCTCCAAGCCCTTTCAGCAAGAAGTCTCTAAGCATTTATTTGTTAAATATTTTTATCAAACAACTAGAGAACATCATTAACCATTAGGCCCACCCACCTCTTGAAGCCAGCCCATTGGGGACCACTGAATATTCATGCAAATCAAAGCCACTTGAATAAAACAACACTCCCAGAAAAAAATGTCAAGTTCATTACTATTAGGAAGAAAGAGCTACTGATATCACTTTTAAAAGGGAATATTCACAGTGGTTGGAGATAAGGATAGTGTCTTTGTTTTCCTAAAGTAAAAAATGTTTTATTATACTATCTAGAATCAACTTTTGACATAGCAACAATGATGACAGAAAACTAAAGATTGACTCTTCTGAGAATGGTAGAACTAATGGAGCTTGCCTTCCTGCAGATGTGCCCATGGGGGTGGATTCATGAAAGAGAAATCCATAGATGGCTATTAATGCACAGAAATTACGTCTGGCACAGGAAGTCATCGGATTGCAAACTCCTGAAGGCTGACCGAGCATTCAGGGAGATATCAGTGAATATTCTCCTTAATTTACTATACTCCTTTAGACTTTTGCTCTTGGTCTTTAGACTTTAGGCTACTGCTCTCTTTCATAGAAAAATTAAAAATGGTTTATAATTTTAGAGAGAACACAGGAAAAAACTGAATGGATAAACACTCTAGCAGAACAGCTTAAGTCTCCCTGCTTTTTCCACTGAAGAGGTGTTGATATGTCTCTGCTACAGATTTTCAAATAAATTTGAAGTATATTTTAGCCTGTGGGTTCAAGAGGTACTAAAAAGAAAGTGAATCACACACGTTGCATCACAAGTGCTTAGTTTCCTTAGCCAACATTTTTGAGAGCCAGGAAACCTTGTTTTACTTTATGATTACTTTGAGGTGAAATCCTAGGGATTTTCCTTTTTCTCTTAATTAGGCTGGAGATTTGTACAGTGTCTGTCTCAAAACGTAATGCATTAAAAGGCAGTAGTAGAAGCAGCATCTGAAATCCAGTAGTCAGAAGCAGTTATCTGCCTAATCTAAGACCTCAGTCAATACCACCAACTGCTCAAACCCAAAAAATACTGAACTTGCAGAGGTTGGGCTTGATATTTTGAGAACTTTAAAGGTCATGTGCATGTCAAAAAGCAGAAAGGAAACAGGTGGGTGGTTAAAATAATAGGAAAAAACCAGAATGCAGTGGTTCTTTGGTTTCTACTGACAGACAAGTTGTACAACATAAAATCATAGTTTCACTTCTCTGCACTTATTTCCCCCTCTCTAAAGCGGTAATAGTTTACAATTCACAGTGACTACTTTAGCTGACAATACTGTCATAATTTTAAACTACAGATAAAAGTTTAGTGGGAATTACTGTAACTCCTACAGGATTTATAAATTGAGATTTTAAATTATTAGACCTTCACAGGTTAATGAAACTTCATTTGCAGGCTGTTGCATTTTCTCATCAAGTAGGCTGTTCTGGTTTTTTCACCATGCAAGTAAGGCTTTGCTTGGTGCTACTTAATATTGCTATGGCTGGTGATTAGAACACCAGCATGACGTCTACTCAAAGAGGTTTATTTAAAATGTAGATGCCTATCCTGTTACCTTTGTTAGAAAAAAAAGCCTCAATAGTAAAATTTGGCTTCGAGCTCCACTCTTCTCAAGTATAAGCCCTGAAGTTTCAGTTAGCAATGTCATAAGCTAACAATTGCAAATACAAGCTCTGTGTTAGATTACCTCCCGGTACAAAAGCCTGCTTTTTGCATATTTCTGCAAGAAACTCCCTCCTTGAATTCAAGCTAAGTGGCAACTGTGTGAGGAAGCTGTGGATTTCTGTTGACTTCCTTATCAAGCTTATTTTAGGATGGCAATACTCCTTTCTTTCCTTGTCCTTTACTATCAGTTGCTGGTTCTTTCTGCAGCAACATCCAAACACAACATTACCAGAGTTTCCTTATCTAAGTCAAAAAAAGAAACTAAAAAAATGAAAACACTCCTACAGCATGAATTTTAACCCTTCAGAGCTCTGGGGCTGTACTTCCACAGGTGACTGACAATGTGTGACGCACCTATATGGGAGTTTTACCACTCTATACAGCTTTGCAGCAATAAACCCAAAGTAGTAATTACAGTCATACCAGCAAAAATTAAACCATACACTTTGAATTACACTCAAAAGATCTGTTCATATTGTCTAGCTAAAAGAAACCAACTCCAAACCAAAAAACCAAACCACCAAAACCCAGCCCCAACAACTACAGTTTGATTTCCACTTGACTTTTGAGTATTGCATCTTTCTCCCCAAAAAATGTAGCTTTATTCTTGTGTATTTGCTGCAGAGCCACTCTATCCTTCAGCCATACTCGTAAGTCTCATTTACCATGTTTGCTGTCTTATCAGCTCTGGGCAACTCCCAGCTTTCTTAGCTTACACACTTCCTCTCTTCCATGATTATCATCATATGTGGGCCCCTCCACCAGCTGTGGCTGCAGCACAGCTTCTGATCAGCAGGTACTGCAAAAGGAAGGACCATTATTTAATCTGACCTCCTTGACACCAGCTAAACAATCCGTCTTTCACCTCTGCACTGAGTCACAACAGCATGTGACTAGAATACAGCTTTCAAAAAAGGTATTTAAGATCAGCAGTAAAGAATGTGTATGTGTAAACTGAGGCACTATGTTCTTCACAATCTCTTGCTTCAGAACACTATGCTTCTCTTTCCTCCCATAATCTTTACAGCAAAAAATAAGCTTTATATAAATGATTAAACAGACTGATTCTAATCTGCCTGCCCTCCCCAAAACGATCAAGTTAAGCAAAAATGACAAAAGCAAAGCAGAAAAGCTTATGACCCTACCAAATATATCCATAAGATTTCATGACTTTTTTTTTTCTGGAGGAAACCATCAGGGAAAAAGTCATACAAATGACCTTTTTATAAACTGTGGATCCTGTCACTGCTGTTGTCTCCTGCTTCTGAACTGTGGCATTCTGGCCAGAGGTGATGGTAATCTTGAGATTCCTTTAAAGGCAAAAGCAGTATTTACTAAGTGTATTTGAAAGCAGTTCTCAAAGAAGGCAAAAATGGACTGCTGTAAGAAACTTTATTCTCAAGTTTAGTTGAAGTTTACACATTCGTGTACAAAAATCAACTTTTCCAGGCCATACATGAACTCCTGAAAATGGCTTGTCTCATTACAGACACTTTTCCTCACCTTTGCAACATATAAAGGAGGAAAATAAGGTGTTCAAAAGGCACCAAGCTACCATTTAGATTAATGAGAAAACAACTCACAAACTTTGTGCACTGGAAATTCTGTGCAATGTTGGCATATAAACATTCATTTATGCCTCACAGGATACCAGATGAAAATCAGAACAAAATGGTTAACATTAACCTCAGCCTCAGAGTGCAAGGACAAAGGTCAATTAATTTCCAAGTAACTGACTAATAGATTATTAATCACACCTTTCCCAGCCATGAGCTCTGATCCCTTGTCTTTGTCTGGAGAGGAAACTTACATGAATTCCACCTGAAAGAAAAACTGGCACAAAATAAAAAAAAAAACACAACAAAAAAACCCAACAGCTGGATTCTTTTGAATTCATAGTGTTGGGTTTTTTTTTCTTAATTGTATGCCACTTGAATAACCTGAGAGCAGATCAAGTAACAGCTCCTCTGTCTCCCCAGCAATGTTTGCTAATGTAATTGGCACTAGTTCCTCAAAACCAGAGGAACCCTGAGAGCAAAAGCACTTTTACTTCACAGCTGGGTGTGCACTACAGTTTCTAGAATTCATCTAGACTTACTCGCCAACAGGAAAGGAGCAAAAGATGTAGTATAGTGCAGCAATTCTGCAACCAATGCTACTGTAAGCCACTAGTACTTTTTCTGAAAATTAAGCTTTTATATCAAGGAAGAATCCTGTGGCATGATTCATAAGACAGAGTGCTGCTCAATTTCAGTTACTTCCCAAACCCCAATGAGAACAGTTACTCGACAGCTGGGCTGCAACAGAAATAGGGAGGGCCTGTTGAAACAAGTTCAAAAAAGATGCCTGTATAATTTACAGAACACAGAAAGGTTACATCGTATTATCCTTGTAAAACTGAGATTTCTTTCCCTAGTTGTTTTTCCTTTAATTGCATTAAAAAAGATAAAGCATGAAGAACAAGTACCTGTAAGAATAACCCACATCTTCAAACAACTGACAAGAATTACCATTTCTCTTTTTAGAAGGCAACCCCAGTCTTTAGCTATTCACTGCTAGCTGTAGATCTCAAACCTTCTGGTAGGACAGATTACTGAGACACTCACCACTTAATGCCAGCTGGCTATACTCCCTTGTTACTTCCCACCAAGCTTGACCAGCTGTAACTGGGAATTTGATAATATCAAAAGAACATATCTCTCTAGGCAGAGGTATGATATAATAGGCTGCCGTGCTTTTCCCCTTGCCTTTCTCTTTCTGAACACAGGTACTAGACACTACCAGAAGACCTAGGGCTGAGTCAACTAACCAGAAAGAGGTCACCAGTATGTCTTCTCATCACCTTACAAGAAGTCTGATGACATAGTGCCAGCCTACTGCCTTACAGAAAAATGACCTTACCTTCAACAACTTCTGTCAATCGTATGCTAGAAGATGGTACTATTAGCACAGAATGCACGTTCTTGGTAAGGCACCCACAGCTCTTTTAATCAAGAGGTCTGGAGAATGATAAATTGGCTGTAGCTTAAGCAAAGCAGTAGCATATTTTGATAAGCATGAAGTTGGAAAGAATGGTTACAGAGGATCAACCCCATTACATCTGTGACAAGTTAATTTGACCAAATTGGGTTCTATATAGATATTACAGCTCCACAATACCAGGAGCCATTGCTGTTCCTTAAAGACCCTCACCACTGTCAGATGATCTCTGATGCTCACCCCTTCCTGTTGCATCATCTGAGTGCAAGATTATTTTAGTAAACTGTGTTTGCAGGGTTTTATTTCCTGACAGCTGTCACAATTTTCTGCTGGTTCAATGTCAGTACAAGCCAAGGTATTGATGAGGATGTTTCAGTCACGTGGGATCTCATTGCTCTTGTAAACATCTACTCAAACTCTCTGTGCGCCTCTAGCTGTTGACTCTGGAGATAAGAGTATCTAGATCCACCTGCCATTAGTTTATAACCTCCCTTTAGCATTAGGCCCTTTTCACTACACCTTACATCTTTCTAGGCCCCCCAAAAAATTAGCGCAGCTTTCATTTTCTCATTTTATGAAAGCAACTGTGTTTAAATAGCATCACATATCTACAATAGAAAACCAATAGAACAATATAATAAATATATAGGAAACATCTGTACTAGGGAAATATGTATACAACACAAAAGGTTTCTATAAAAAAAAAGGAAGGATAGCATGAAAGGGATGTCATGGTAATAGGGTTACACAAAAAAAGTGCTGTTCCAAGCTTGGCCCTACAGCCAATCAATCATCTGATTAAAGAGACACTGGCAAGTACAGTAGCTGAGTGCCTGTAACCATTGAAAATAATGCAGGAAAAGGAGTGAGTTTGGAGGACAGCTCAGCTGGACCAGAGCTACATATACACTCACACTATGCAGTAAAGCTGAGTCACTTTTCCACTAGAAGGGATTCACACTAAAGCATGTCTAGGTGTCCCCAACCCCAAAAGGACAGAAAGCGTCTCAGCTCCAAGAAATACGCCCATACAGAAAGTGTCTTCTTTGCGTGCAGCCTCACTTTCTGGACACTTCCAGAATCTAGAACCAACATAATTTTTGCCCGGACATAGATATTTTTCTCCCCAGCTGAGTCCAGCTACTTTTTTTCATTGTATTGAAAGTGTATCACCTGCAATCTGTCTTATCATTACATCCGCTGCCATCTTCTGCAAGTCTTGTCATTGAGAGCTTCCTTTGATGTGACCTTACACCCAGTAATTCTGCCATGTAAAGATCACCACCATAATGATAATAAAAGGCCAGATATTGCCCTCTTTGCATGTTGCCTAGTGGCTCATGAGGATGGCCTGCTCTCAGTCAGACTGTATACAAGGGCAGAACAATAGCCTGGGGTTAGATGGGTCAAAGTCAAACTTATGTGTTCCTTGAGTAAATGTCACTGGATGCACTGTAGAGAGACTTGTGGCCACAGTGCCTCCATTGTGCTCTATGTGTCTGTATAAACACATGACCATTGTTTATTTGCTTACATGTAAAGTATTTGCATGTGCTACTTTCAACTGCTCAGGAAATGTGGAACTGCTCCTGCAGGGGAAGAGCTGGCCAATTCCTCCATGCAAGGGAGCCCCAACAAAATCCAGCTACAGGAAGCAGGGGCCCAGCACCACAGATGTCACACGCTTTCTAACACATTCTCCTCCACTGATGTTTTTGCTGTTGGTCTTATATTTTCACCTCCTTCTGTCCTCTCCTTTGTTAAGCAGAAGACTTCTTCTTCCTTGGAAAGGACCCAAGTCACAGAAATTACTGAATGACAATTCATTGGTCTAGCTACCACAGCATGGTTTGTTTGCTTTGCTTCCCTCCTGCCCATCCTCACTCCGTGCTCTCCTGCTAGCTCCTCAAAGCTGGAGCTCTCTGTTGCTCCCCCATCTGCGCAAGGGTTGCAACAGTGGATTTCCCCTCCCGGTTGGTAACCAGGAGGTAAGAGATAAACAGGTTGTAAAATTACATTTGTACATTGCTCAGCAAACTAGGATTTTATTTCATATTGGCCCATATACACTTTAAAACAAACACAGTTAGCATTATCTGGAATCAGAGCTATAAGAAAACAATGAGGAGTTGCCAGTAATGTCAAGGCAATTAAAATTCACACACTGGTTTACGTTTTCACAAACACTCTCTAAGTCTTTCTTAATTAGCAAATAATCAGCTGTGTATCTAGAATACAAGTTTCTTGTCTGAAAAGAGCCAGTGATGACACTGCCTGATAAACTATGTGCAATGTACTGCAATAAAAATTTACTGCACAGAAAAACATCTCTTTTTGAGCACACCTAGAGCATGCCAGTGATTGCTGCATAGGAAATTAGAAAATAGTATAGGAAAGCATCAGTTCTGTGGATTTTTGAGGATTAATTTCTCAGTGTTAAAGTTATTCAAAATAACACACAAAGCCATTCAAACTCAGAGTATGGCTTCTCAGAGTATGGCTTCTCAGAGCATGAAGGCACACACACAGACACTGCATAAAATGAAACAAAGCTTATTTGTAACTTTCCCATCAAGGGCTTGCTCAGCCACAATTAAGTACTCACATGGCATATTGTAACAACCCCTGGTCTAAAAGGATTTGAGTGGCTTTCCTATTCTCGGTGTATCAAAAACAAGTAGAGGTCTTGCTGCAGTAAAACAAACCGACAGAATGACATTTCTACCTATTTAGTTGTGATTATCTTCTCTCCACTACTAGCACCTCATTACCATCATTCACCAAGCACTTGCAACCCCTGGGCAAGTGCCATACCAGGTGCTCACTACACAATGGGCCAGTGCTGAATGAAGCTTAACTAAGATCCAGCTTTATGAAATGCCAGACTGGTCTTCTCTGCTCTACTTCTCACTTCTCTCTATTTAAATTCCACAGGTAGCACAGCACACACCATAAGTAATAAAAGTGGCTACTACAGTAGCTTACAAAGGCCCAAATTTATAGCATATGATCACTGTACTACTGACTGCCAACAGAGAATATACCACTCAGAATACCAAGGGTTGAGAGTATGACACAAGGAATCAGCATAATTTTGTCTGCTAGAGCCTTGCTGAAACACCCACGATTATCCTATTTGATGGCTTTTGTATTTTCCTCTCTGCTGAAGAGGAAAAAAAAAAAGTATATATCCAAATTCCAAGCCTCTTTTAGATTCTTTGAACTGCAGTGACCAGCTGCTATAGTTTCAGTCATCATCATACACTGCTTTTACAAACACCCACCAAAACAAAACAAACCAACCCCAGGTTTTCTTTGCATTTGGCAACATCTATTTGAGGCAGACACACCAAAGCATGGAGTACATACTCAACTACCAGCACCTACTGAAATCAAAGGGTTTGGGCAAATATTCAAGACACTTCAATATTGCAGGTTTTTCTTTTCAGGCAAAAGCCGAGCAAAGAGAGAACCCATTTATGTCACTTCACTTGTATCTGTATCATAAAAATTCAACCATCTGTACTTTAGTAAGACTTCATCTGTTGTTGCTTTACGTTTTGCAACCATCCTGCAAATATCTTCAGAAGCATTTTCAATGATAACTTAAGAGGCCTAAGGACTTTCTATTTCCCTTTAAACAAGTAGAAGATGGAAAAAGTTTGACACAAGTATAAACAACAACTAAATTTACCACGACAAAGCCTTCCCATTAGAATTTACCACTTGCAAGACGTCACAGACTATAACTCATACTTCCGAAGTGCAAGAGCAAACCTAAACCACCTGTAATTAACCGCAGGTAATTGTCACATAACGGGACACTCCGCCACCGCCTGCCTTCAGTCAGGAGCGGCGCTTCGAAACGCGCGAACGCCGCGGCTCGTGGGACGGCAGCGGAGAACGAAAGCATCCCTCTGTCAGCGGGGAGCACAGGCGGCCCGCGGCGCTGGGGGAGCCCGACGCGGCCACGGAGCGACGCGACCAAGGAAAGCTCCCACGCCATGGGCGGCTTCTTCAGGATGTGTGCGCATACACTTACATAAGGAAAAAGCTTGCTGGTTTTTGTTGGTTCTTTTTTAAAGTTACTCTCGGGCTGGAGGCGCGGTTGGTGCCGCTCCCCCCCGCGCCGGAGGCAGCGCCCGCCCCGCAGCCCCAGCGGGTGCTGAGCTCCGCTCCGCCGCCGCGCCCGGGCTCACCTCGATGAGCCGCTGCAGGGCGGGCCCCTGCAGGCAGGTGTGGTTGGCCAGCAGCTCCCAGCGCTCCCGGAGGAGGTCCTGGGCCGCCTGCACCTCGGCCGGCCNCAGCGGCGAGGAGGGGAGCCCAGAGCCGTGCTGGGGAGCGAAGGTGGTCATCTTGCCGCTCGTCTTGCGGCAGCCCACCCCACCGCCCTCGTCCTTGTCGTGCGCCGCTCCACGTCCCACCTGTCTGTCCCAACGCGCGAGGCTGCCCAGGGCTCCCTGCTCCGCGCCGCTTGTGCCTGAGCTGGAGCCGGCTCCGAGGCACGTTCGCTCCCCCGACGGATGCTACCCATTCCCTCTCCCGACAAACCCAAGCGCTTCCCTCTCCAGCTGGCTCTACTTAGAGAGCGGTACGTTAGCAGTCTGCATAAATCTGCATTCCTCTTTCACTCAGCTGCTAAGCTAATTTAAAAGGCAGCAAACAGGTGTTTGTGATAACAATCCTTTGACAGAAACAAGTGAAAAGGTAGCAGCTTTATAGAGTCCTTTTGTGGTTTTCCTGTGAAAGATGGGACTACTTTCTTCATACAGGTATTTTCTGAGACCTATTTGATTAATTACTTTCTTGCATAAGATGGCATCCAATGTTCCTTTCTGTTCTCTCACTGGTAGGTAAAACAATTAAATCGTTTTGGGTGTATAAGAACATTATAATTTACCTATTTTGTTACATAATATGAGATAAAGGTGAATAAACCCAGTAAGTTTTTGGACAGAATGACTTTATACACTGTCAGAGGGTCATGTCTTCTCACTGCCCTGTGACTATTTTTTGCCAGGGGAGTGTATGTACTATTACAAGTGAGGCAGCCTCCAAACATGTACTGCCCTCCCAGAAATGTTCTGGAAATGTGCTAATTCATGGTTTTCAGAGATGTGCTTTAAACTGACTAACACAAACACATTATTTCACTGGCAAGATGCAAAAATTAATATGCAAACGCTAGACTAATTCCAGTGTAATGATATCATCTGGAGAACAGTCTCAGGAAAAAAAATAATGCTGGTTATTGCTCAGTCTTAATTCTGCCTTTTCAGGATATTGATTACTTAGTGATATTTAGAGACAAAATTGGAAGTATATATAGAAAAAAGAAAACCCTCTATAAAAATATACATAAGTAAGAAAAAAATGCAAGGATACTAAAAAGTATATATTTACTCATCACATTTAAGATCAGGAAATAGACACATCTGAACTACATTTTGACATTTTAGCTGTATTTAAATCCAGATAGTTTATACAAAGCACACTGAGTATAACTGTTGAAATGTTATGGACTCAACATACAGAATTTAATGTTTATGCTAAAAATATATAAAACTAATTACAGGTGAGACTCAGGGTTTTTAACTATGTGACATGCTGTGAAAACTCAGGATATCAGGCATGTGCTTGCTAGACGGAATTTGGGAAGAAAGAGATCAAGTTTCACAACAAATCTTTACATAATCATATAATAGTTACATGGCTGTTTTCTTGAGTATTCTCAGAAACATCACTTGTCTGTCACTCTTCTATTTACATCTCCACAGAGAAAGGCTCAAGTCTTTGCCAATGATACTTTGGTGTTGTCTGGAAGGACAGCACGTATATCTGAGGATGAAGAAGGGCTTGTTGAGTAGGCTAAAAGGGTAAGTGTAAGCCTGGAAGAACATTTGCTTCTTGTCCTGCCCTGGACTGCAGGTGGTAGCTGCTCAGGACAAGGTGCTACTTTTCCACATCACAGATGAACACTGTCTGGGCCATTGCTTCTGCCAAAGCCTGCAGAGCCACATTCAGAGGCTGCAAATGTGCTGTTTTGTATGCTTGGGGCTGAGCACGTGTGCTCTCCATTTTGGGCAGAAATATACCACTGGTCAAATGGGTTATTAGACCAAAAGAATCCATCTTGTGTGCTCCTCTGGCTCATAGCAAGTTCTTGTGATTGTGCAGTTCTTCCACGTTAATTTTCTTAGCTGGTCAGTTGACACTTGATGACTACATTTTTATTAGAGGAACACTACCAGAAAGCACTTGGTCTATCCATGCTCAAAATTTGGGTCAGTACTCCCACTATGTATCTCAAAGTAACTTTTATTATAGATGTGCATGTCCTTTAGGAGCTTTTCAGAACCTTGAAAATTGACAAAATAAGCAAGAAATTTCTATTGCTTATGTAGCACAGGAGAGGGCATCAGTATCCTTCTCATTTCTCTTCCAACATGGCCATATGCTTGATATAAAGATAGCTTTCTGAGTCTTCTGTTGGGCAGCTGGAGAATTGCTGCAGCTACTGTCAGCTGTAGTAAATGCAGCAATAGCAAAAAATCCAGGAGGTAGTCTCACCATTTGCTGCTTTGCAAAATCAGTATCAGATACAGGAGCAATTTTCTGGACTGCAGTAAACACAATCCAAACTTTCTGCGGTCAGATGTCAAGTCAGGATAACTTTAAGAAATACTTTGTCAGTAAGTGCTTTCTATCACTGATAAACCTCTTTATCATTTTTTTATAGCATGCAGCATGGTGTAAAACAGTGGATAGGATCACCTTTAGACTACTGCATGTGTGGTGCCTGACTGTGGCTTGATAAGGTACAGAAGGTATGGAAAAAGGCAAGGTGAAGAAAACAGGTTAGATATAGAAGTCAGCAGAACTTCAGTTTTGTCTTTTACATAAAGAGGCCAAAAGTGTCATGGTGTTAACACAAGGCATGTACAGAGTACAGTGATGGTGATGATGTTAAAAGTGCAAGTGCAAACATTGTGTCCAAAGAACAGAAAATACTGAGAGACAAAGTTTCCCGTGAGATTTGCAAAGATACAAAAAGCCAGACAGAAGAGAGTTGGCTGCTCCCAGTGAAAGCCTACAGAGAAAGCCATTGCATAAATTTATGGGAATAGCTGAGGGCATAGAGGAAGATCAGTGCAAAAACCGAGGAGATAAAAATCTGTGAGGTAGGTAGTGGTAAGACATGAGGGAAATCTTGGATGGGATAAGCATTTGAACATTCATTTTTTAAATTGGTTGAATAAGCCATCACCAGTATTCTTAGATGCCAGCATTTCAGATTTGAGTAGCCACACTGCACTATGCGGGAGTCAGCAACTGGCAAAGTTGCACCTTGTCAGGTGTAAGAACAAACATCTGTTGTGACCCTCTTCTGAAGTAAAAATGTAGCTCAGAAAGTATGAAGGAAAAAGTTAATGACCTACACAAGCCTTTACATGTTTTATAGACACATCTCCAAAATGAAATATCAAAACAGCTGCCAAAAGGCTGACATTTGATGTTCCTATAGTCTGTCAGACATATGCTAGCTTGGGGCTAGTCTGTGTACCCAGCCATATTTAACTCATCCTTTATATTAAAATTCCACTTACAAATGAGTTCAAAGGGATTAATTGATGGTTAATATGAGATATAAACATACTGAATAAATAGCAGTGAGTATATAATAACAAACACACCCATGGAACATGTTAGTGATGCTTGAGCATGAATCCAAATGAATGGATAATTGTTTTATCAAGATTCTGGAGTCTAATAGAGAGTATGACTACAGATCTGCATCTCAGTGGCTAGTCCCTTATTAGGTACTTATGTGTACTTTGGTTTTTCAAGTCCCTTATTAGGTACTTATGTGTACTTTGGTTTTTCAGCTCCTTTGAGGGTGACTGCTGCTTCTTTTGACTTAAAATAACTGAGATAAATTCAATCTCCCTGTTTTTGATGGGTCACACAATGGACCTGACTGAGGATCAGATTTAATGCAAGAACCTATCATTGGCCTTATTTAGAGGTAAACATACAGCACCAGTTCTCTATGGTGCATAATAGCTCTTCTGTGACCTGGCCCAAAGCAAATTCTGGGTCCTAATGATATTTGTGATCTGGATGGAAATAAGGATGCCTCCTTGCTTTTAGATTTAGTTTAAAGTACTGTTTTCAAGTGGCTATGAAATGAACTGTGATAAGGACCTGCTTTGAGCTGGCAGTTTGCTCTGAGACAAGTTGTAACAGTCCAGGCAGAACTGGACAGATACATAATTTCCTCACAATTAAAAGAAAAGCATTTTAGCCCAGAAAATAAAGAATTATTGTCATTTTATATGAAAGATGTTCATTTCAGACAATATCAACT
Source organism: Hypocryptadius cinnamomeus (assembly GCA_013400635.1). Lineage (NCBI taxonomy): Eukaryota > Metazoa > Chordata > Aves > Passeriformes > Zosteropidae > Hypocryptadius > Hypocryptadius cinnamomeus. Next base: position 30,347 of record VYZP01067442.1, read on the forward strand.
GAATTTTAATTGAGTAGATATCAATAAACAGGTGTTCACAACTGATGATATTCCTCTGTGCTTTTGTTTATTTTCTGATTGGAAATGAAGAAAGATTTCTGTACCTGACTTTTTCCACTTGAGATTCTTGGTGAAATGACTTTTTATTGAAGCTGGCAGGCAGTCACTCTGGATTTTTTGAAAATGAGTGACCATAAGAACAGAATCCCACTAGAGAAAGAATAATTGATTACTTCAGAGGAAGTTGTCTTAGAATGAGAAGTGTAAAATGAATCCTGGGACAGTTNGACCATAAGAACAGAATCCCACTAGAGAAAGAGAAAGAATAATTGATTACTTCAGAGGAAGTTGTCTTAGAATGAGAAGTGTAAAATGAATCCTGGGACAGTTGTGTAACATGTATGCTTTTTCCCTGGGGTTTTAACTGGCTGTTGCCTACACAGGGTGTGGAAATTTCCACATATCAGAAACATTTTCTCTTTAGGAAACAATCCACCGCTTGTGGTTTAGTCCTTTATCCACAGAGGTCGCTTAGTGTGAGATACAGATGGAAGATGCAGTTTCAAGACAGCTTTCTTTGTACCTTATTCAGCTAGGGATATGGATTCTAGGCTGCTCAGGTTCATCTTCCAATTTGGTGGTGTCTCCTTCTGCCAAGCTTAAGTCAGACTTGTGCCACTTTAGCTGAAGGTATCTTTCCATCAAGTCAGCTCCCACATTGAAGACCAGAGCCAGCCAGGCCAAGCCAAAAACAATCCATATCGCAGTTAGGCTCCTGTACACGGGGATATAGTGCTTGTTGGGGTTTGTACCTGAAAAATCCAGGAAAATTTGTATATTTATCTTGGCAGCTTTGGTCTGCTAAACATACATACTCATACACCCTCTCCACACTTTGCAATAGTGTATATGTGTGACCCATCAGCAGATAATTTTTTTTTTTGTGCCTCAGCTTGACCTTAGCACAGTTAGCATGAAATCCCTGAAGCTGAGACTATATAATAAAAATAGCCATATCTAATATTAATTAGGGAAGCTCAAAGTCAATGGTTCCAAGCCAACAACAAAGGAAAAAAATCTTGGAAATTAAATGTTGAATCCATATTAACCGTATGTTACCCAAGAGGCACACAGAGGATCTCAGATGATTTAGATGGCTACAATGTAGTGAATCAGTGATTGCTTTTTGGAGGGTGATATTACCTCAGTACCCAGGATTCACAATCACTTGGATAATATGGTAAATATAGCCATTTTAATTAAGTGGTTATGAGAATCTTAATCCTTGGTTTGATATTTCCACAGCATGATCAATCAATGCAGCTGATACAGTCATGAAACTCCACAGTGCCAGATTCAGCATGGGATTCTTTTTTATCTCCTTTTGGGACATAGTTATGACCTCTAGGAGAGGAGAGCTAGTACTTGTGAATAAGAAACCCTAGTGGTTTTAACAAAAATACATTAGACATAATCTGTTAAGATTATGCATTTGTTCAAATAAATGTGTGGAAAAATAGCCCCTCATGTGTCTCTACCATGATGTTCTCAATCTAGAGGTCTAAAGACTATGTAATGTCATTGGGTTTGTTTTCTTTCAGAGGCATTCTGTGGTTGTCAGTAATCTCCCCATTTCAAGTACTGATTATTTAATATTTGATATAATTTGTTGTTGGGAATGGTAGGCACTTGCTAAAACAAATCAGTGTTAGGAGAGTGTGGTTCAAAGGCTTAATACTGAAAGAGGAATTTTATTTATATTCTACCTTTCACTCTTGATAACGTTTGTACCAGCCTGGACACAGCCACTGTTGAATGAGTGTTCAGTGGCACGTGTGAAATGAGTTGGGTGACTCTTTGGTTGGCTGTCAAGAGAAAAATGATCATATCCTGTAATACATTAGCTCATTGTTACCAGTCTGGCTGAGCTCACTCTTGACCAGATCTATAGTGGAATGGATATTTATGCCCCCTGTATTTAGTTTTATACCAGAGTTATGAATTTCAACAAAGCTCAATCCAGTTCATGCTCTTTTTTACCTACTACATAGTCCCCAAATCCAATGGTGCTCAGGGTGATGAAGGTGAAGTAAAAGCCTTCTCCATAGCTCCAGCCTTCTACATAACTGAAGACTAGTGGTGGGAACACCAGGAAAAGCAAGGTCCCAGTGGTCAGGAAGATGGCCACTGCCAGTGTTTGAACCACCTGAAAGAGAAGAGGAAGATGGCACCTAAAGAGCATAGAGCAGTTGTCTTGTCAAAATGTGTCTGTTTTACTCTTGAATCACAAACCCACCCCACCTGGGAGTGATGGCAAAAAAAAGGACAAGCCAATGCTTCCATGTACTGCAGGTTGAGCTCACTGCTTACTCTGCACATAGATATTGTACCTAAGCATGAAAAAAAAATCTTCAAATTAGGAAAAAAAGGAGAATTTTTTAAAAGCTTTTTGCAATGAGTTTTCAAGAATGCTCCAGTCACATTTTCAGACTTCCTATGACAGCCATTGTAATGAAATACTCATTTTACAATTTCAATTCAAGTAGAGATGCTCTTGTAGTCAACTAGCTCTTGTCTTTGAGGAAAATCACCACATACTGCATAAGTAATGAAGCAAAGATAGGCAAGAACAAATTAGGGTTCTTTTCACTATGACTGCTTCTAAAGATTTATAAAGTGGCTGGCAAGAGCTCAACCAAAAATATGTTAGGATGAAATCTAAGTGAAGTCAGTTTGCCTGCTTTCATTTTTAACTTAGAAGTGCTCAGAGCAGAAGTGGTTTGTTTGTGTTAGCACAGGGCAGATCTGTGTCTCTCAGGACAAACATCTGCCTTCAGGGAGATAAGTTACTCTATATGTGACTGCGGTAGATAGGTACAAAGAATGGTCAGTGGATGGGTCCTGAAGGGATTTTAGGAGTCTACAACTGATGATCAGGAACTTATGGGTTTTGAACTTTTGACTAATGATGTGTGGACTGATGCAAACTCATTGCAATTATTTAAAAATGCCCTCAAGGGCAATCAAATACTATGATTTTCTATCAATGAGTCTATTGTGACTGGAGGAAAAGCCAAACCACGGTTTATAAAATGAAAGGTCCAGATATCATGTTTTAATTTCTCTCTCTGAATTATCTCACATTAAATATAACGCTCTGAGCTTCAGAAACATGGCTTGAGATGACTGGGTGACTTTGACAAGTCACTTCTATATTATGTGTCATGTCTCTCTAGCTGTGTAATAATATTTGCCTCATTTGCAGAGCAGTTTGAGAATTACTGATTGACATGATTATAGTTGATATATAATTCAGTTGTTCTCATTTACTTCATTCCAATACTGTAACAGAGTTTAATTACATAATAAACTCTGCATAAAAATGTATACTGAAATGAACAACTTTACCTTTTAACCTGTCATTTAAGAACTTTCTTGTATAAACCAGTAATGTCGAGAACAATAAGTCATGAATAATAAAGAACTGATTGCAATTAACTTCCCAGAGCATGACAAAATTCTGTTTATAAGGAGATAAACGAACTTCCTTGAATAAACTTTTCAGAGCAAACAAGCAGATACAGCTCCAAAGCTTTGTCTAATCATAGGAGTTCTGTCAGAAATGTCAACTCAGGAGTGAAAAGGGAAAGAAAAAAGATCACGTCCCTGAGCTGCTATCACAAATCTCAGGAAAGATGCAGCTATACTAGCATGAAAATCCTTCTGGTGATAGAGCTGCATGTGTTTAGGGAACAGGCAGAGGTTATGCAGCTAAAGAATTTCTTGCTGATATAATCCAAGTCTGCATTTGACAGTACCTTTATAGATTTCCCATTGTAGGTGAAGAATGTAGTTACCCAAGAGACTTTACAAATGTAAAAAAACCCACTTGTGTCAGAACTCTGAAATGTTTCAACATATCTCACATATCTAATCCCCATTTTCCCTAACTAAAGGGCTTAATTCATTGAACCTTTTCTCAGAAACATGCACTAACTGTAATAAATGATCTTCTTGTATTTTCCATTATTAGTGCTTTTCTTATTAAAAAATGTCTGGACTAGTTCAACGACTCACCAATAAACTGTAAGTAAGGAGGAGTATTTGCATTTTAAGAAAAGAAAAGAAAGGAAGTGCTTAGTTGCTGGCACAAACAGGAAAGTTAATTCCAGCCAGATCATTAGGCCAATAAAAATAAGTTGCCTTTGCACAGTGTAGGGCTAAACTCTGGAGAGATGCTGGCATAGGCTGGAGAATAAGAGCTTGATTTGGCAATGTGTGTACATGCACGTATTCTGCCAAGGTCACCAGGTCTATGGTTTTGCTGAGTAAGGTTTTAAAAAGGCAAATCTAGGGCCCCTCAAGCAAAAGCCTATAGCTTTAAAGCTATCGTAGGTAGATTAAGTATATCAAGTTTCTGATAGAGAGGGCCATGTAACTGCTGTGGTTCACACAAGCTATCTGAGAAAAGAACTTTAACTAGTTTTAAAATAGTGAAAACAAATGGTAAATTGGCACTGTACCTGGGCACGCCCTGGCTTTTGCACCCATCTTTCCAGGGTAAGCAGATGAGCATTGAGAGCTTTCCCCAGCTGATTAAGGAAGGCCAGGTTGAGGGGCACTCCAAATAAGGCATAAAACACACAGAAGATCTGCCCTGCCACTGTGCTGGGGGACAGGTTACCATAACCTGGAAAAAAAGAAGAAAACAGCTACATGAAAAGGCTCTGCAGGCAAGCTGCAGGCATCATGGAATGTTTGTAAGCTTGGAAACCTCAACTACATTAACCTTCAGGAACCTGTGGATTTATGATTTTCTGCAATTAAATATATCTGCAAATTGCCATTGCTTATGATGAAGCCTTTTGCGTTCACTACTACTAGCTGAAACTGAAACATGAAATGTATTACTCTTCCAGGTACTATTGTAACTTTTTATAGGTCTCTGATTTTGTGGTGAGTGCAACTCGGTGCTTCAAAACAACCTAAAGATGTGCTGTCCACGTACAAAATGATCGTGCATGTACCAAGTAGGCACTCAGCTTTTTTGGGAGTATAAAATACTGTATACAGAAAAATAACAGGCATAATTGGAAACCAATAGAAAACCATAACCCACAGTAGTTGGTTGTCTTGTCTGTCCACTAATTACACATTTCTGGCAGCTTTACAGGATAGTTGGAGGAAACACCAGTTTCTAAGGAAATAGAGTACCTCACCTATAGTGGTGACAACAGTTCCTGCAAAAAAGAAGGAGTTGCTGAAGTCCCAGTTACTGGGATTGGTAGAGTTTCCTTCTGGGTTGACCCCTTTTTCCCATGCTTCCATGAGGACCTGAAGCGGAAAAGGTCAAAGGAGCAAAGATGAGGAAGAATGTCAGAAATAGAGATAAGTAAATACTGTTTTCCATCTTGAGCAAGCAGAGTGATAAATAATGTAGATAACAGGGTAGATGTGGACTAAAAAGAACTTCTGCTGACATGGCAAAACTTGGAAATAGAGCTGGTCAGGAACTTGAACTCTTGCTACAGGAGAAGAAGTAATTAAAGTACGATAGGTTCCCCAGCTAGATGGAATCCAAGGTGAAGGGGGTGGATGACTCCCCAAAGTGATCGAACTGGGAAAAAAATTAAAGTTGTGCCATAAAAAAATAAAGTAGTTGCTCTTCTCTTCTTCTCTAATCTAGTCATCTTGTTCAACTTTTTAATTTAGGCATGTGTAAATGTATAGTTGTGTCTGTGGGCAGGGGCATGAGGAACATGCTCATTTCTGTTTCCTCCATGTAAGTACTTGTAAGGATGAATTACTATTTTTGGCTATGACTTCCATATAATTTTCAGTGAATATTAGTCTGCTCTTAGTCTGAAAGATTAACTAATAAAATATTCTCTTCTATTCCAGATAGCTCTTACCAGACCAAAACTACTGTGTGCCAAAAAATTACTATTCCTGCATCAAATATCCTGTCAACTGCCTTAATAAAGACTGTGTTCATTGCTGTCCCCAAGGATTTGTCTGTGGGAGATTGGCGTCCCTCTGCTCAGTGGTTGGAGTTTTAAGAATCCTCTTGTTTGTCAAACACCTTACAAAGGCTAAGTCACAGCCTTTGTAATTTTGCAAAATGCCTGAAGGAATTACTTGTTCATCTCTTCAAAAGACTTTGTATGATGCAAGACATGAACAGGAGTCAATAGCAACCCCAGCTTTAGCTGGTTCCAGGAATATGAGACCCAAGAAGGTACTCTTTCTTGATTCAAATGTTAGCCACTCCCAGAAAGACTGCTTTTCTAGTGAACATAACTACTACAAGGTATCTGATTTCGGACAGGTTCTGCAATATTAGCTGATTTGTACTGGTGGACTGAGTATCCTAACTATAGTAGCTAATTTGATTCCTTCAGTAAAAAATCATATATCATTGGTCAAATTTATCAGAGGGCTGCTGGACTTCATCACATGTGATGTCATGACTAAGTGTCAGCAGAGCTTATTTTCAACATGACAAAGAATTTTGCATTATCCATTAAAAGCCTTTTCTTAGAATGAGAAGAATTCAACACGTCAGTTTTTCTAGAGTCACTTATTTCATTTGCTGCTTAGAAGAAACACATGGAAGCTACTGAGGTGTGAGTATCTTGAAATAAACACAGGTTTAATTTATT
>VYZP01067443.1:0-15090 GCA_013400635.1 Hypocryptadius cinnamomeus
CCTCCTTTCATGGAGTTGTAGAGAGTGATAAGGTCATCCTTGAGCCTTGTCTTTTCCAGGCTAAACATCCCTAACTCCCTTAGCCAAAGTTCTGAAATATCTTCTCTTGCTGAAGATGTTTTGCTCCCAAATTAGTAAAGTAAACAGAAGTTGAGAGTTTGCATTGTTAGACTGTTTGGGACCTGTAGGGTATGAAGTTTCTTTTTAACACCAGCTAATCAGAGCAGAAATTTTAGAAGGTTATCCTAACCCTGTCATTACCATGAAGAATTGGAGGCAACAAGTACCAGTGCTAGGGCATGGATTCTCAGTGATAGACCTTGCATTTTCTCCAGCTGTTGCTGTGCTGGCTCAGTGCATGTTACCCTCATAAGACTTCACCATTATACAGAAGCATTTGCATTTTCTGAGAGTTACTTCTAAATTACTGATGTCAGTTTATTTCAGCTAAATATTTATTACTTGTCATATCATTACTAATATCACCACTTTTGGAGCAGCTATTCAGCACATCTAGATCTTAGAAATATGCTCTTAGCCTCTCCACACTAATTATTACATATTCACAACTTCCATATACTTATTTTGATGATACAGTCCCCATGTGCACATTAAATGATTGTCCCTTCGATGCTGCACTTTTCCTTGCACAAACAGCTTCTGCAGTCAAGTCAGACAGCATGAAAATACCTGTCCTGTCAGAACACTTCATCACAAGAAGTTGAAATAACCAATTAATCACTGCATCTGCTTCAAACATCCCTTAGAGTCTTGCATTGACTGAGCCAATTGCCATTTAAGAGTTTTTCTTTATCCCCAGGCACTTATGACTTCATTTGGTCTGAATCTAATTAGGTGCAGAAGAATGTGAAAAGCAAGTCATTAAGACAATAGAACACAATCATCAACACTGAATTTTATAGCACCACCCATAGCAGAATTATCCTAAGAATTCCAGAGAGAAGGCAAATCCCTACATGATAGTATTTTCAAAGCAAAGGACACTGCTCTTGTGAATCTGGTTGTAGAAAGCTGTTTCAAATTTGACATACTGAAAAAATGGACTTCAGATTGCATTTTGAAACAAAAAGGGAATAGGTATATATTGTGCTTTTGGGACAACTGTAGCAATTTCTGTCTAGTATTTCAAGGAAAGAAGTAAGGGGCAGGTAAGCCACAGTTTAACGTTTGCCACAGGCCATGCTTTTAGCAGCAAGGTGCTTCCATTTGAGTCAGCATTGGTTCTGCCCCTGGATACAAAGAATGCTTACTCAGAAGAGAGTGTAGTGTGCTTGACTGCCATGGATACTGACATTCTTTCTTCTGCATATCTCTTTTATTTTTAAAATAATTATATGAATACCAAGATAGGGTTTACTCAATACCATATATTCTCCTTCCACCAGAGGTTATCAATGCATACACCTAGACTGACAGATACCTTGTCTAGACTCACTTCTAGCTGCAAATGTGCTGGAATGATGCTTCCCATGTAAAAAATACTTCTCAGTTTCAGACTGACTACCAATATTTTAATCCATTCTAGGTTTTCTATAAAACCTGTATGCACTACCTTGCCAAACTCATGTGTGGTCTTTTAATTCTAATGACTTTTCTCCTATCAGTTGCTGAGAGGAGAGAGGTAAGGTGTCTGATTTGATAGGACTGTAGCAGAATGGATGTGATGAAAATCCCATGCAACCTTTAAAAATGTCACAGACTCAAGAATAAGTGCTCCAATCTCTAAATAGTCACAATGAAAATCAACAATTTTATTTTCCAGTTATTTTAATTATGTCTCTTAGCCTTTGGGACAAAACACACATTAAACATCAATCAAACCCAGAATGAAACAGCATAAAATTCAAAAAGCTAAACATCAGATTTTAACATCTTTTTGTCTAAAATGCTACTCTTTGTCAGCAACCTTTTTAATCAGAAGCCAAATGAACTGGAAGGTGTTACAACATGGTCTGGAAACTAAGAGCTGCAGGCCACTTACCAAGGGTTAATGCAAGTGTTAGTCAAATAACCTTCCTTGACACCACAATGCCACCAAGATTCAGGCATTTCAGCTGAGGTAGGGCTCAGTTAGGGCTCTCAGCTGAACTCAGTAGTTGTGATGGAGTCCAAAATGGCATATGCAAGTGGGAAGGGGGAGGGGGTGTGGTGTGCAGTTCAAAGGAGTTCTAGACTTTTGATCTAATTTTATGCGAGATTTTTGTACCACTATTTGAGTGCAAGTAACAGTTCTTCTTTCAGAACTAACATTCTATGACTGATGCCAAAATGAACTTCACCATTACCCCCAGAGCAAGTAGCAAAATATTCTAAACCCACCAAAGACAAAAGCACCTGTCAGTCCATGAGCTACAGCTGGCCACAGGTTACAGACGACCAGGGAGCCAGGGTGCTCTGCACAGTGCACTACATTGCAGGAGGAGGAGGGCTGAGGAGGCAGCAGGCAGCTGACTTCTGCATTTTGAACCAGCTAAAATTTGTGGCTTTGTCTTCAAATTCAGATCAGAGCACAATACTGTCATGGCATCAGGTCAGACACATACACAGCTTTGCTCCCCTCTGCACTTAAAACATCAGAGACATTGGGTGGTTACTTTCATTCTGACTCTGTCTGCTTGGGCTAGGGTTAGATGTACTCCTTCTGCCAACCAAGGCAAAACCAGGGTGTGAGGCAGATCTAGCCTGGGCCTGAGTTTTCTTGCCTTGTCTCGTTCCAGATGTGAGTCAGGATGTGAGCAGGTGTGTGGGCTCTGGGCTCACATGACAGCTCAGGCTATGAACTGAAATGCCTGTAGTTAGCTCGACCAGGCTTGAGTCATTTACATTCATTACTGCTTCTGATCCCTGTAGGAATGTTATGGTTTTCTTCACCTGAGTGATATCTGTGAGATTTAAATAAAATTCTAGAGATCTCAAATTCATAAGACACATTGAAAAAAAGGTAATATTAGTTTTACAGTTATTTTGATATTAGCTTTGCAGTTATTTCAGGCTGCTGAAGCTGTTGAAAGATCAGTCTGCAGAGTACAGCAATATTTCATCTATATATACAAATATAGAAAAAAACCTCACATGTAGTCAGCCTTAGGCATGCAAAACCCCTGTAATTATTAGAGATAAAACTAGGAATTAGTTATATTTTTAGAAAACTAATAATATTCTACAGCTTTCCAATATATAAAGCCAAGCCCTTGCTATGGTGAAAAATACAATATATTTCTAGACATGAGAGTGACCTAATTCTGCTTTCCTGATGCTGTGCACATCAAAGTCAACTTCTGTTTCAGAAATCTCATCATTCAGTGCAGAAAGATGTTATGCTGAGCACACTGATGAAAGCCCTTGCCTCAGTCTTCCTTTCACCTATGCTCAGTCACACAGACTGAACTTTTCATTTAGGAGGGAGTATGAAGCCAGTTGTAGAGGGGCAAACAAGAAACAAAGTGATCTCACTGTTCAGCTCCTCCTGTGAACAGAGTAAACACCACATCACCTAGAGGAGACAGATGGGCATTGTTCACCTAGGTTTACATTGCTGCAGGAAACGAGCAGCCATGGAGTGACGATCAACCCTGATGATGCTCCCAGGCATATGAGAACCAAAGTCTTCAGGGAATTAAGTTTGTGACATATTGTTAGGGGTTTTTTTTTGGTTTTTTTTTTTGCTATGGCAGGGTTCAACTTCTCACTGCAAACTTTGGCTCTTATTTTGTAAAGAGGTCCCATGGCACACTTCCTTATTGGGTCAAGACCAATATTTTTGATTGAAAAAATGGTGGACATTTGATTTTGACTTTCTTTCTTTCTTTCTTTCTTTCTTTCTTTCTTTCTTTCTTTCTTTCTTTCTCTCTCTCTCTCCCTCCCTCCCTCCCTCCCTCCCTCTTTTTCTTTATTTTTCTTTTCCTTTTTCTTCCCAGATTTGAGTTTTGTATATTTCATTTCTTTCAACCAGTCTGACACTTTACTCGGGACTGTCCAGGGCTCAGAGGAGCCTGCGGGAGGTGCCCCGTCCCAGGGCCCATGTAGCCATGCCAGCAGAGCCCTCTCGTGGAGATGCCATGAGGAGCAGCAGCATGCGGGGGTTTTCCTAACCACGCAGCTCACATAGTTTTCCTAAAAGAGCTAAACAAAATTCAGAAAATGCTCACTCTTCATTTGACAGGTCTACAATTGGCATTTGGTGGTGTAACCAAATTGCCTAGGGGAGATGCTGGCTTAGCCAACACTTGCTATCCTGGCTAGAACTTGTATGCTTTTGGCCTAAAGTACTCAATTTAAGCTGATGTAAGTAGTGCGAAATACTGCTACCATAGGCGTGTGGACAAATCATGTCCTCTGTTTCACATCCTTATGCCAGAAAAATTGCTGATGTGGGTGGGAACAGGCTGATGGAGGAGTGCTTTCATTGGCAAAGGTAGCTTCTCTAAGCTGTGGTGGTGTGTCTGTCTCAACAGGGGAAAACATCTTTCTTGAGACAGTGCCTGTGCTTCCCTCAGCTCTGATGTATGGATACTGATTAAGCAATAAAGAAGGAAAACTAAGGTACTCAATTGCTCAGACTGTGTGTGTGAAGCCTTAAATTAAATCTGTAACATTGGCATTAGGTCATGAAGGCCTTTGCCAGTCCATTTGTCCAGCAACCTCAGTACTTTGTAAGCCCACAATTGCTGGAGTAAAACTGCATCTCTCATGAAGAAATAGCCATGGTGATGGAAGGACAGGTATGAATGTATAACTGGTTTTGCAATAGAGTTTCTGCTGTACAGCAGGAAATCCTGAAGTGTAGTCTTAATCTTAGACTGTAATCCTCTGTGGTTTTATTATTTGCTGCCTCTTAAGGAAAAATAGCACTAATTAGATTATTGACATTTGCATTTATCACTGATTATATTTTAACACCACTTACTTTGTTCTTCATCTCACTTGGTTTAATTATGAGTTCAAGGATTTGATGAAAAGTCAATAGCTACTTTCATCAGGACCCCCCTGTCCCTTCTTAGGGTTATTTTCCCCAGTATTCCAGTGGAAGTTGCCAAGGCTTGCTCTCTGAAAACTGCTGGATCATTTCTGTTATATTAAAGGTTTAGTTCTTACGAGTTTTGAAAACACTGAAGAAACATAGGTAAATAACCTTCCACCTCAGAAGGGAAATGTGCTATAGGACAGCGAACTTCATGCTTTCTCTCCCTTTATTTGCTGCCATTCTTTCAGTAGGACTTAGTCTTCATGATGAATGACTCCTATGCTAACCTATAAAACTGCCTGACACCCTGTACTTTCATATCCTCTCAGTATTACTTCCTGATCTCCCCTCTTTACAGCTTGTGCAAGGGCAATTCACTTTTGTGGGGCTACTGGCAAAGCAGCCCAGAGAGGCCATATGGCAGGTAAGCCTTCTCAGTCATCAGGGAATGGGATCCCATTAAAACTGTACTTAGCTGGCATTAGTCCAGCCTGGTGAGCCGTGACAGCTGCGTTTCTGTGACTGTCAAGGCAGCAGAATCAGATGTGGGGCTTACAGAGGGTCTGTAGCCTGTACTGCACTGCATGTTGGTTTCTGAGGCCAGAAATCCATGTGAGAAAAGAGAGAAAGAGGCAGAAACTGAGGCAGCAAATCTATTAACTGGTTATGTAACCTCAAGAGGTTGTAACAGGGAAACAAAAGGAAAGTTACGCAAGGAAACAGAAAATGTGAGCAACTTTCAAAAGGGCTCAGCAATAGCTGATGTTTGTATCAGGATACAGTCTTGTATCAAGGTGCTGAAGTGGATCTTTGGACCTCCCACTGTCATGAGTCATAGATTATTCTTGGCTCCTACATAGTCAGAGTTTCAGATCATCATTGATTCTATAGGATCAGGATCCTAAGAGAGAGAAGACAAAGGGTCTGAAGATTGCAGGCAAAAATAGTCATAGTCCTGTGCATGCCTACTTGTAGCATGTCTTGAGAGCAGACAAAATTCATGTTTAACTTTATTGCTCCCCAGAGGTTCTGGCCCATGCTGCGCATGCTAGATTACCCATGCTTGTGTTGTTTGTCACTTGTCTAACATTCCTGATCCTAAAGGCACCTAATGTGCATGCTGCTATCACTTTCTTAGTCCACAAAGTTTGTGGATACCAGGGGTATCTGCCAAAGGGTTTATGTCAGCCATCTCTGTCTTACTGATGTTTTGCCTCTATGACTATGCTTTATTGGGTTTTCGTTTGTTTACTTGCTTTTGGCTTGGGTTTTGGGGTTTTTTTGGAGTTTTTTGAGTCGGGGGGAAACATAGTACAAGACAGGTGTACATGGTAAATTTGGCTCAGAGTAAGCTGGTGAGGAAATCTAGAGGACATCCCCTTGAGTGACCTGCCTTTGTGAATCTGAAGTCTTTCCTGAAGAGCTGCTTAAATTACAAACCAGAAAAAGCATAGAAGAGAAAGAAGGTGCTAAAAAGGTGATTAATTTGTGAGATCTCCGGGATTGCTAACTGTATGGGCATCCTGTCCTTTTGTAATTTCATCACTCCAAATGTACCGCTCATTCTCCAATTTTCTCCCTCATCCTGCTGGATGGCTTCATGCTGTTTCATCTCCAGCTGGGCTTAAAATCAGGACACTGTCTAATTCCCCAAGTAAAACAGGGAGATGTGGGAGTAATCTTCAGTTCCCCTTGGCAGAGGTTTTTCACCTAGATTCCAAGTTTTTCAGGGGTCATTCGAGTATGAATGCCCTCATTTGGGTCTTTAGACCATACAGATTTACAATGCCTTTTCTAGGGTAGGGGAACATATTCATATTTCTGAAGATTCCTAATCCTACAAACATTAACCCTGTTCCCACCTCACTCTGTAGGAAAAAGACTGCATTTTGGAGCAGACTCATTCAGATGCCCCTGAGAAGCGTGGCAGCAGGCCCTAGCCTAAGGGAGTTCTTAGGGAAATTCCGGTCTCTTCACAGAAGCACAGCCACATTTCTCTGCCATCAGAGAACCAAATAAGTGCATGAGGAAATAGCTAACACAGATTTTTACCTGAAATTAACAGCAACATACTTGTCTCTGGAACAGATGAGAGGTGCTTAATAGACTGAGTAAAACACAGCTGCTGAAAACCTCTGAAAGGTCCATGCCTTTCTGGATCACTGACCAGTGGCAATGTGAGATATCACAGAGCATCTCAAATAGGTTTTGATTTTTATTGGAGTGGGCATCTGATAGCAAACTAATGGAGTTTGCCTTCTTACTCTCAGGGCAGTGAGAATAAGGGAGTCCCTCATGTAAATTGGTTTTATTAATTTCTTTATTTGCTTGCTGACTTACAGAGCTCTCTGACAAAAATCAGGATCCTCTTAGCTCTTGCATCTGCATTCTAGGCTGAGAACAAAGACCTTTTTCAATGTGATTAGTAGGGTGAAGTAACAAAGAGTAAAAGAAAACATAAGAAGAAAATCAGAAAAAGGAAAGAAAAGATAAAGATACCTGTAATTGTAACACAGTCATTTTAGCCATGTGGGTGCCCCAGCATTAGCTCTGCTTGCATGGGGAGCTAGAGATGAAGAGAAATAAGGAGCTGGAAGTAACATGTGGGAATGTCATAGGTGGTGAGTATGGAACACTGAGGTAACACTTTTGCAGCAGTCATGGACCATCAGAAGGAGGAGAAATGAAAGGAAACATCTCAGTTACCTTTGACTGGCAGATAAGTGCAATGTTAATCTGGCAATTGCTTTGCAAGTCCTGTTAAGGCTGTTCAGGCTCCTGCAGCCTGTTCAAGCCTTGTGAATACAGGCAGCCTGATCCTGTACATCCTGTAAAATGCAGGAGTGCTATCTCACCCCCAAGTACTAGTTAGTATCAGATATTTCCTGAAAGTTCAGTGTTTTATTCACTTGGTTTTACTAACTTAAAACATTAAATACCACAGGTTCACATGCCAGTCAGTAATGGATGAAGAGTGTCCACTAACAAAGTTAACACTCTTCTTAATAACAATATTAATAAAATGTTTAAATTTTTGAAAATTTGAGCAAAAACAAAAAGAGGAACAATTGTCTTGCTTAATACAGTAAGTCTTAAAAACCAATTAATTTTTAGGCCTACAGGTAAAATTTCTTCATAGAAGTCCAAGGAGGTCATGGTGACATTGGGAAGGTTGCTATTATGCTACACTTTATTACCTAGGAACAAGGTACCATTGAGTCCTTCATAGCATGTCTATCTAATTTTTTTTCCTAAAGGCCAATTAACCTTTTAAAGCCCAAAGTGCACCTCTTGCCTTAAGCATGACATTAAGCTCAGGTGTAATCATAGATGACTCATTTAATTATCACGGTAATTGCTGTAATTTTTATAATACACCATGCTTAAAGGTCTAACTAGCTAAGAACTATAGTTTAATGAACAGTCCAATTTCACTGTAGGCAACACTCTTAATGATGCCTGTAATTCACACTACTGCTTTTGCTTTTTTCAATTGCCAGATCTGAGGTACTTAAGCATATGTCCAGTCCTGATGGTTACCTAAAGCAATTTATTGTAATTTCACATCCAGTCATTTCCAAAAAGAAAATTAAGTTATAATGTGTTCTGAATTATAATTTTTACCTGAAAACCTCCTTCATCCCAATTCTTTGGGACAAGTACTCAAGATTGGCTGTTCACTTATTCTTGTGAATGTACCCATGAAGTTCTAGTGGAAATCTTCCTAGAGGTACACATAACTGAGAGCTGACAAGCAGTGTTGACTTTCCCAACATAGTCATAATTACCAAGGGCTAATTTTTCATATTAACAGGAGTTCACAGCCAGGTGAATTGCCTATGCTATGAATTGCCTATGTACATGTAGGGGTACAGTTGGAGTGTTAAGTGAGAAGAGGAGACAAGTAAGCAATACCAGAAAGCCCTCTCCTTATCCTCTAACACTGAGCAGTGCTGGGGCACTGTAACATCCTTTCTTTCTCAGTTTTATCTGCTCTTGCCAGGAATACCTGAGAGAGTAAGAGTCTCTGCTAACAGATGCAGGTACACAACCTATCTAAAAGTGATTAAGGAGATCTTTCAGGAGAGGGACAAATTCTGTTTCACTCCAACCTCATGAGTGAGATGACATGATTTATTTGTATTAATCTTGATTTTTAATAGTAAGAATGCTGTGACCCTTAATATGTAGAACAGTAATATTATTCTGTACCTTTTAATATCTAAGAAGCCTCAACTGCTCTTCACCATTTAGCACATTGTTAATAAGACAGTTAATTAAGTTATTAATTAACCTAATTAATGAGGTGAATATTTCGTGTTTGGGTGCAATTCTACTGTAGTGCAGAGTGGGAGGGGTGCTCCCTGGGCGGGAGACCAGGGGAGTCAAAGCTGAATAGTGTGTTCAAGACTCCCAGAAAACAGAAGTGTACAAATGAGCCGCACGTTCCACAGTCACCACCAAAATTATCCTTTCTGCACACTGGTAATGTGCTCTTCAAAGATATTTCTTCCTTCCTAAATCTCATTTTCTCTGTTTGCAGTCCTGGAAGAAAATAAGTATAGGGGATCCCTTATAAGATTATAAATGTTAGGAGCATACTATGCAACCTCTTAATTAGTTCTATTTCCCCACTGTGCACTCAATAATCCATTTAACTTGGATGCTATTAGAGGCTTTTGCTACCCATCTTGCTTCTGCTGCAGCCTTTTTCAGACAAGTGACTTCACTATCATAGGTAGGACACCTGGTGCCCATCAGAGCTGCCCTATCACTCCCCTCCTCTGCTGGACAGGGGAGAAAAAAAAAAATGAAAGTCTTGTAGTTTGAGTTAACAACAGGGAAGATCACTCACCAATTACTATTACAGGCAAAGCAGACTCAACTTGAGGAAAATAATTGAATTTATTGCCAATCAAATCAAAACAGGGTAATAAGAAAACCCCCAAATTTCAGAACACCTTTCCCCCACCTTTCCCTTCTTCCTGGGCTCAACCTGACCCCCCCAATTCTCTATCTCCTCCCCACAGTGAGGCAGAGGGATAGGGGGTGGGGGTTATGGATTGTGTCCTGTTCACCGTGTGTTGTCTCTGCTGCTCCTTCTCCCTCAGGAGGACTCCTCACACGCTTCCCCTGCTCCAGCATGGGGTCTCTCACACAGGAGACAGACCTCCATGAACACGAGTCCTTCCCACAGGCTGCAGCTCTTCATGACCTGTTCCAACTTGGCTTTCCCACGGGTCACAGGCTCCTTTGGGCACCCACCTGCTCTGGCATTGTGTTCCCAGTGGGCTGCAGGTGGATCTCTGCTCCCCCATGGATCCCCATGGGCTGCAAGGGCACAGCTGCCTCTCCACGACCTGCACCACGGACTGCAGGGGAATCTCAGCTCTGGTGCCTGAAGCACCTCCTCCCTCTTCTTCACTGACCTTGGTACTGCAGAACGGTTTCTCTAGATGGTTTCACTCCTCCTTTCACTGCTGCTCTTACACAGCAGATTTTCCATTTCTTATATCTGTTATCCCACCATTACTGATGGGCTTGGCCTTGGCCAAAGGCAGATCCATCCTGGAGCTGTCTGGCATTGCCTCTGCTAGACATGGGGGAAGCTTCTGGCAGCTTCTCACAGAAGCCATCCCTGCACCCTCCCCACTACCTAAATCTTGTCACACAAACCCAATGCAATGGTACTTCATATTAAAAATAGATTGTGAGAGAGACTCTAACCTTTGTGTCTCTGAACACTAAGCCCAAAATCTAGCCCTGATCTTGGACTGAACCCTATTCCCAAAAAGGTATAAATGGCCTAGACATTATTTTAAACACCATGGTTTGCTAGATTTCTAAAATTTGTCTTTCTCCTAGCCCTAACCAAGGGAGTGGGCTGAGCTTTAGCCCAAGACCAACAGATGTCTTAGAAAGTGTAAACTTGAGAGGGGCATATGTGAGCTTTACTTATGTGCTTCTTATATTATTGTGTTTATGGTTTTTGTTCTGTTTACAGTTACGTATTTATGTGTCTGCACAGTTCTGACTTTTCTCTGTACTGTTTTTATCTGCCAAATTTATGTTGTCAGCAAATTGCATGAACAAAGTGTTATTTTGCTGCTCAGATTATTAATGAAAATATTAAGAACTCACTGCCAATGATTATCTTTAGAAGCCTAAAGAAAAGAAACTCAACAACTCATTCTTCAGCATGACTCATAGTGTTCCAAACAATTAGATCAGTTTCTACTCACCTTAATTAAATAATCTTAAAACCATTAACCCCTTTGTTTCCTTCCTAGTTATGATTGTTTCCATGTTCATATCCCCATCTCCAATGACTGCATTATCTTTGTCCCTAGGAAGAGAGGAAAACAAGTTGGAACATGGTACATTGTGATTCATTGTAACATAGCAATACAATGTTATTAGTTTTAAAACATAAGGTTGATCCAAAATGGGTTGGCCAGAGTTGCTGTGGACACTTCATCCTTGGAGATGCTCAAGAATCAGCAAGACATTGCCCTGAGCAATTTGTTCTGATTAGATTTGCTTTGAGTTGATGGAGCAGGGCATGCATAGTGGACAATGACCTCTGGCTAATGCATCTTAATAGTTTTTTAATTCTATTCTGTTCTCCCATCACAGTTGCACTTCTTGTTCTCCTTTATGTATAAGATTGAAGTGCTTGTACTGTATTTGAAGCATGGTTTTGCTTTCTTATTTTTAAATAGTTTGGAAACACAAGTACAGTTACGTGGGCATCGTGTGTTCATAAGACAGTATTGTCTTACTAGATAAGTAACAGCAAAATACTGATTCATGAGGTCAGAACTTGAACCAGCAAACTGAGAAAGAAGGTAGTTGTTAAAATAATTCACAGAAAGGTAAGGTTTAAAATAAAAGACTATAGAAATCCTTCCATGTCATAGAAATTAAACTTCTTTGGCAAATCAGATTTATATCTATATATGAGTCTCACTTTTTGCACAAAGATATGCAGAAATTCTTAAAAGATAATAAAGTGCTTCTGTGAAAGAAAAGGTCAAGAGACACTAAGGAAACCAGTCATACAAGATATTGCACTTATTATATCCTGAAGCTTTTTCCCAGAAGCTTTGACTTCTGTGATTCTCCAGACTGCAGCAGGAGCAGAAATGAAGTTTGTGAAAATATGACTAAGTAAATGTCCTTGTAATTTTTCTTGTTATCAGAAGTACAGAACGAACTTAGGAGTTTTTGAGGTAGTCTGATAACAAAAAATGGCAATTATTTCTGTTAACATCCTGGTAAAAAATCCCAGCAGACTGTTGGGCTCTCAGAATTGGTGCTGAATACCTGAACTTTGCTCTGTCTTTTCAATCACTTACTTTAATTTGTTGTCCATCAAAGTCTTCCTCTGACTGTTTCCCTTTGTAGCAAAATTATGCCTTGGGAGATTTTACCATAATCTTACTGTGCCAAATAGACCTGTTTACACAGAGATTGCTACTCTGCTGCTATTTATAAAATTGACAGTTCAACATCATTGCAACCAGCACAAATCATCTAAGACTATGACTGAATACTGAGGATACAATACAGATGTTCAGCTAATTTTAAATTACCTGCAAGCATTTAAAGAATTGGGCCAAAACAATTTTCTTGCACAAAATTTCCTTCCAACTAATCATGCTTATTTAAAACATGGGCATATGTTTACAGAGAAATCAATTTTTTCTTGTCACATCTTACTTAGTCTGAACTTTAACTATGAACATTTTCACAGCTTCAGGGAGAATTCTCTTCAAGCTCCATGACAAATTGAAAATGCTTACTAGCGGTTTCATCCTGCTATAGCCTCTTACTCATAGGAATTCTCTTTTGACTTTATTCTTCAGCTTGATGTATGTCCCAGAAGGTTCTTTCACAACCATCTTCCAGTCAAAATCTCACCATCCTTTCAAATTCTTCTAAAAAAATCTGTGATGTCACAGAAATGTATTAGATTACCTCAGAAAGGACCTCAAACTATCGTGGTCAGATACAGACACATTTGAGTCCCTTATGGAACTATAAAAATGTCATCTCTCTTATCATCTTTTCCTTCTGAATATGTTTTGTCCCATCAATCAGAGTTATTAGTTCATGATCAGGCACTTGCAAGATTAATTGTGATAGGGGGACAAATGTCAAGAGCTGGATTTATTTTGCTAAAGTTATGCTTGTTTACAATAAATGTACATGAAAGTGGTTTCTTGATATATTAAGCAGGCAATTTCTTTGCTTTCAACTATCACATCTGAACATTTTGTCAGTCTGGGACAGAGAAGCTGTAATTTTTGCTGCTTCTTGAAATCTGTTTATTTTCTGAAGGATTGTATCATTGTTTCCAGCCTCGAATGCATATGGATATCCAGCAGTGTAGTGTCCTAACTTCTGATCAGGTTCCTGCTGCTTTGAGTGGTGTTTTGTGTTACTCTCTGTGGGCAGACTTTATTGCTAGTTCCATTGACCTAACACATCCACCATCTGTGAATGAGCCTGTTATTCTGTATTTAGCCAATGACCCACTGCATGGAAGCTGTTATTACCTTTCAACCCTATTTTAAACAACACATTACTCAAACACAGCTTTTACAATTAACTCATTCAAACATCTCTTTACCTGACCTGAGGCCTGAGTCTCATGGAAAATTTTTCCACCCTCACTAGGTTACTGAAACCTCTGTAAACAGCAGGATAGATTGAATGAGTCACTCCAGTTTAATCCCTCCTGTGAAATGTTACACTTCTATGCTAATTGTTATGAATAATTTATTTCATCTTTTTTTGTGCCAACATCCAGTCACTGATAATTCAACAGACACTGAATTTCACTGCAAACTAAAATGGAACTGCATTGTAAAAAATCTTTCTGTATCTCTGTTAAATTAATCTAGATTCTGGTTCAGAAAAAACCAAAAAATTTTAAAATGATTGCCCAAAGTGTTCAAACATTTTGTGCTTGTAGATGGACCCAAATTCAGCAACAAACCCAAGCAGATTTTGCCAGCTACTACTTTCCTTCACTTGCACTAGAGCATGTTTTCTTAGTTGTCTCAGAAAGTGTGATACTGTCAATTGGCCAGCATTTATTTAAACAGCATTTGAAGAAGGTTCTTGTGACTTGACATGACTATGGAAGGCTTTATACTGCCCAAAACCTGGTGTATGGTGGCCAGCTATCACTCAATACCCCCCAGAACTTATTAAGAACCTAATAAGGCATTTGTACTTCAAATGTGTCTTTCAGGGCAATGGCTAATTTTCTCATGTTTATCTAATTTATCCAGCAAAAACCACAACATGTCTTCATTTGTTTTGTATAGATTAGAGACATTTTCTTTCCCATCATTCAGCTATTTTCGAAAATTCTATTATAGAAGTTCTAGAGTCCATGAGGATGTTTAGAAATAAACGAACATAGCTATGTGTAAACGGTAGCAGTCCCAAATTCAATGCATCAGAAAAATTTCTTGTTTCATTATATAGTTTAATGGAGAAGTTAGAAATTTTTGTCTCTTCTTTCCATATAATAATAATAATAATAATGATTTATGGAAACAGCATATTTTCCCTCTCAAAAAAAATATTTCAAAATATTTCCAATGTCTCCAATATTTTTTTCCTCATAAGGTCCTCAGTACCATAAATCAGAGAATGTTACAATGTCACAGAGAGATTGTGGTAGGCACTGAGTTGCAGTGCTCAGTACAACCCCTTAAGTGTAAGAGCACAGTAAAGTAACGGGGTGTAGAAGCTACAGCAAGTCAGCAGTGGTGGAAATGCTAGAAATGTTTCACCAGGGGCACAAGCACAAGCTCCTGGGGAATATACTGAGGGCACCTGTCCTGGAATATAGCATGGACATGTCTAATTCTACCCCATATTTGTTGTCTCTGACAATTTGCGTGATGCTGGGATGTGCTAGGACAATTCCTCTTATGGTTACAGTAAGAACATTGCTCTGAGGAGCACTGGATGGCAATGCACATCTCAACCATTCAGAGGCCCAGTAATGCCCCTAGTTACCATGGCAATCAGCAAACTACTGTCAGCATGGACTTGCTTCTCCTCACTTTTAGGAACTCTGCTCT
>VYZP01067445.1:0-61359 GCA_013400635.1 Hypocryptadius cinnamomeus
GAGCTTCTGCAGTATAAAGTTCCAGGATTCCTCCATTCCCAGCTGCTGGATTCAGAAAGCTTTTCCTTTTCAAGCTTCCTGTTCACACAGGGTGGGGGTGGGAAGTGGGGGATGAGGGGGGAGGTTAGGCATTGAATAAAAGGAATTAACCATTTCCCTTCTCTGACCTTTGGGAATTTCCGTATGTGAAAGTGGCAGCTTGTGTGTCTAAGAATTATAAATGATGGGACCTTGCAAGTTACTGAATGGATGTGTGACCGAAGACCACAGGCTGCTCCCTGAGCAGGACTGTGAGTAAGGAGGGCAAAGGGGATAAAGAAGAAGCAGGAAAGGCTGTAGATACTGGAAGACTGCATGTTTTATAGGAATGAAAACTGCTTATAGTGCTTCAGAGAGCTCGTGAAATTGCAGCTTCCCTCCACCATGCCTTAGTTCATCTCCTGTTCACAGTACACAGCAAAAAGGAGGCCAGGAAGTAAGTTTCCATGAGAAGCTCTCATGACTCAGATCTCCCTCCTGTAGGGTTTCATCAGTTTCCCTAGAACAGGGTCACCATCCTGAAAGGAAAAGAGCCATCCTGACTTGTGTTTAACTGTATGTGTATTTCATAAACATAGCGTGTGTGTGCACAATTCTTTCTAGGCCCTTAAAATGGACTTGACAGTGCTTGAAAGTGGAACTTGCATTGCTGTTTTTGAGAAACCAGTGTGTGTTCTCTAAGCCACCCTCGCTGCTCGTTGCTGGGCACTAGGCAGACTCTCAGTGCACACCCCAACAGGCTCACAGCCACTCCTTTGGCACACCAGTGCACACACATGCAGCAGGACTGTGGTATTTGCATTTACCAGCACCCATTACCACTGTTATTTGTGAGGAGCAGCAAATATCCCTGCAGGAGCACCCTGGCAAACTGGTGTGGGAGTAGGAATTTTATCCAGGTGGGTTTCTGTTCTCACTTTTTGTTCTCTTGCCCCCTAATCCATAGGGAAATTTGCTCTTGAACTTAAATTGCAATCTTTTTCCTAAAGCCACCGAGGCTCATGGGCAAGTGAGAGGGCTTATATAAGCCTGGAGGGTATGCCAAACAGAAAGGAGATGGCAAATACTGGCCGCTGATGAGGGTCAGCAAGACTGGTGTGAGTAGCACAGATGGAGTTTCAGGCATGGCCTCACAAAAGCTGCTCTTGGCCTCCCAGATATCACACCCATTACTCAGCGCACCCACAAACACACATATGGATGGTGGGACCTATTGCAGGCAGAGTGAGCCCACAACCCCCTTTTACTTTCGGGAAGCTGTTTGGGATCACTGAACATGAGGCACTCGCTGTCTGAGTTTGTGTCACATTATTTCAGGTGCCTGAGAAGCATCCAGACACCAAGCTTACCTCCAAGCTAAGCATGCAGCTTCATCCTGACACCAAAAGCACACCCAGCTCTTCCTTCTCCACCAGCAACGGCAGAGAGATTTCCTAAACACAGGAGGGAAAAAAACCCCTGCTCATACTCACTGCTGGCTGCAATTTGCAAGACACAGAGGAAAAAATATGTTGCTCAGCAGGGCCCCTGCTGTATCCTGTATGGCATTTCTGTGGAACTAGCCAGGCCCATCTGTCCAAGCACTTACAAATCGTAAACCTAACAGAGGTGACCTGGGGAGTCCTAGGCCCTGCTGCTTTGCCAGGATGACAGAAACAGACCAAGGATGCCTTATTCCCTGCCAGGCTGCCAGAGGATGGGATGGAGGGAAGTGGTGGCCTCTTGTCTTGTAGAAAGCACCCAAACTGAAGCACCCAAGCAGAAGCACCCAAACTGCATTTACAGGGAGCCTCAAGGGTGGTTTAGGAAAGAGCTCCTCCTCACCCTTCCTTTTCTCCCTCTGCTGTGGGGATGATGGGGACAGCTAAGATGGAAGCTTGTTTTCACTCTGTAGCTGAGCATCCCTGTTCCACTGCCGCCCTCAGCGCTTTCATCAGCCTGTAGATGCGATAGGGACCAGCCAGCGCATCAAAGGCTTGTTAAGTTACTGCTGTGCTGTGAAAGAGAGGCAAAAAAATCCTGTTGACTGTGACAAATTAGTGAAGTTCAGGGGTGGCACTCACCCTTTTATTGGAGAGCTGCTTGTGTCTGTGCACTGCTAAAGGGATTAAAGCAGCGTGTGGCATGTTTCTGGTTCTGACAGAAACTTGAACACGCTCTAGCAGAGCTATAAAGAGAAAGGCCATGTCAATGGCAGGAGGGCTGAGGAGGGCTGGGAGTGATTAGCCACACTTGGAAGGTACTGGGGTTGTGAACTGTACATGCAGTGTTAACTGTCGAGGTGCTGAATCCTCCTAAGCATTGTGTTTGCAGCCAGAGGAGCCGGCTTTCTTTTGCCACCTATGTTTTTGGGCACAGTGTGCTCTCCCAAGGCCTCTGCTGGTGTTGGCTCCTGGAGAATGAGGCCTGGGTGTGTGGCTCAGCCCCTACCGCAACAATCTCCTCTTGAGATGTAGAGGGCCTTGGGGGTGAGGGGTGCCTCCATTCCCATTCAAACCTTGCTAATTCAGCAAAGCCCGAAATGAAGGCATCAGAACCTGATATCACACAAGTAAATTAATGTTAATGAGATTTAAAAAATGAAAAAAAAAGTCATCATTTACTGGCAGGTAAGACAGTCACCATGCCTAAGGCTTAGCATTCATGTGGGCTTCCAAGGCAACAAGCTGATCATGGATGGGGGGTAACTTGTACCTGGTTACTCTGAGCTAGATTTTCTAAAGGTTTCAAGAAAATGGCCCTTTAGAATGTGGCACAGTGGGAGACTGCTCTGAGAATAAGGTCAGAAACTAACCCTACAGCCTGATGCATAACCTGAATGGTATATTCCTAAGGACACCTGCTCAGTAACAGGAACACAAATTACAAAGATGAAGATGTTAAGAGCAACCTGGCACAACAGACTTGGAGAGATGGGACAGATATGTCTGGAAGGACATCACATCAAGGACTGCTTTCCCCAAATGTACCCCTAGAGCAGGATTAGTCAGGAGCTCTCCAGATGGAGGGGGCAGGATCCAGACTGGTCATTCATGTACTGAAATAGATTTACATCAGCTCTCCAGGTTTTCAGAGCTCACAGCCAGCTGGGTCCAGAAGGCTCTACAATTGATGAACTGTAAAACTGGAGATGAAATTTAAGTGGAACAAAACACTTCAAACCTCCACGAAAACTGCTAAAAAAATTGAATAGACAGGCCATTGGGACAATGAATTAGAATCAGAATGAATAACAATTTTTTAGCTGCTGCAAGACATAAAGCCATTTCAAGAAGTCAGCAAGAAATCATCATCATGTATCACACTTCCTCCTGCATGATGGCGTCAGTGACAGCTTGGTATCTGGTTTCCCAAGAAATGAAGGTAAAGCAGAGGTGACTAAAAGACAGGGGACTTGATGAAAGCAAGGAAAGAAATCTAACAACAATCCCTAGGAGGAGCACTCAGGAAAAAGAGATAGAAAAATTCCTGTTCAAAAAAAGGTAAAGTAATACCAATGTGAGAGGTGACAAGAGACCCTCAGACAATGCCTCAGAAATACAATGCTCTGCTGAGGAAGTTGAGAATAATAAATTTTCCCAGTAGCAAGGTGTAAACTGGAGACAAGGTTTTTCACTTTCTTGTGGAAGATATTTGAAATTTCAAAAATGCTATTATTCCTATTTATGTCAGGAAAAAGAAAAGATACCTTTGGAAAAAGATCAGGAGAAATACTCCAATTTGTCCCTTCCTTTCTCTTGCCTCAACACAAAAATGAGAACAGGAACACGTGTGGGCCTGAGATTTGGGTTCATGTCCTAGAATGAGGTGAACGCACTGACCTCCCAGCCACTAACCCATTTGCTAATCTGAGAAAAGCCTAGATGCAACTGCAGAGACTGATGGGTTAAAGTATGTCCAAGTGTGCTCTGGGCTCCTCATCTCTCAGCTTCATGGAGCAAGAAGGAGCAGAGCTGGACACACCCAGCTTGTCAGTCCTGACAAAAGCAGACCATAGCAGAGGGGAGCAGGTCAGAACAGTTCAGAGCACCTGAGCTACAGGGACTCAGGAACTTCCAAAGCACTTTTCAGTCAGTTAAAACTCATGTATGTTGTTTGGTTAACTTTCACCAGAGACTTGGGAAATCTACT
The DNA here is from genome assembly GCA_013400635.1 of Hypocryptadius cinnamomeus. Classification (NCBI taxonomy): domain Eukaryota; kingdom Metazoa; phylum Chordata; class Aves; order Passeriformes; family Zosteropidae; genus Hypocryptadius; species Hypocryptadius cinnamomeus. The sequence continues at coordinate 4,171 of VYZP01067445.1, forward strand.
CCACAGAGTATCTTGAAACTCAAACTGCTCAGCAAATTTTTGTTTTTAATGAAATATCACTTGCACACAAAAAATTTGAAATATTTTCAGAATTTTTTCATCCAGTTTTGTTTCTGGCAGAAATTTTTACAGTGAATCACTAATAATGAACAAGGAGAAACACTAATAATACCACAAATCCAGAAAAAAAAAATAAAGGGAGAACATTCACAGGAGACACCAAGCATATAAACACAAAAGGACTAGAGCTTGGGAAATGCCTTGCACTATAAGAAAAAACATGGGAGATGCAAGACAAAAAATTAAATGCACTAATTGAAAGCCTGTTTGAAAGGTTTATGATAGAGTGGATTCACCAGCCAATCCATTGTACCTTTCAGTGCCATTGGTGAAAAGCTCATGAACACTGGGAGAATGCTGCTGTAGTCAACATTACTGAGAAAGGCTGAATGAACAGATGTCCAGCTGCCTTTTGGAGTTTTGTGCAATTTGTTTTTGTGGGCACCAAAGGAGTGATTAAAGGAAAAGAGGCCTGAACATTGACCTGAAAGATCAGATGCTGACTACATTTTAAAAACATTCCTCAAAGAAAGCACAGGATGGAGGAAATCACTCATTGTTGTTGTTCATAAGAAATCATTTTCTAGCCTTCCTCGCAAATTTGAAAAGTTAAAATACTAATCATCCAAGACATTGGTTAGCCAGAAAGACCAGCTGAGGGAATTCCTACCCCAAGTTGTGCTGGCGAAGGAAATGCACTGAATGGCCCAGGGCTTGACAGTACAGATCCCTTGTGAAGAGCCTTCAGGGCAGACACCTAGAGGCAGATTCAGACATCAGGCAGCCTTTGAAGACATCAGTGTTCAGCGCATGCTTTTGGCAATGTTCCCAGAAGATATTTGAAAGTCTACAAACTACTCCCCATTGTTATATAAATTAATTGCTCCATAGAGCACTTATTCCTACACTTCCAGAGTTATAAGTTACACGTTCAACTGGTATAAAACTGCACAAGTAGGTGACTTCTTTTCCTTCCTGTCTAATTCCCTTCTTTCAAGTAAACATTATTCTAGTCACTCAAATGAGCCCAAACAAACTGGTTTACGCTAGCAGTCAGTAAGCAAATAACTGGGTTTTGAGATCCTGAATTCCATTGAGCAAGATGTTCAGGTGGATTAATACACCATTTCACTGGCTTGCCAGTAGCCTCAAGCTTTTGATAAGCAAGTGATCTGGCCAACACTGAACTATCAAGCCACAGGCAAAAAAATACTTGCAGCATTTTGAACTCTCCCTTGGGTGCTAGTTTGACATTCCTAACCAAAATAATACAACATATCATTTTCTGGCATTTGCTGAGTTTGCTTGTTTTGGCACATTACATTAAACCCCTCAATTCCCAAACTCATATTTACAATATTAGGAAGTTCTGGGAAATGCACAGGGGATTGTCAGCTGCTGCAGAATTGGGGTATGTCTTGGTTTCTCCCTGGATGTGGGAAGTGTCAGGGAACATCCCTTGCCCGCTTATGGTCTTCCTTAGATGCTTTTTCCTGTTGCCTTCCCTGTTCCAGTGCCATCCTGCTGGCTTTCACCCAGCCAGGTTTCTCAACTGTCCCACACACCAGACACCACCCATGGCAGCAGAAACTCTGGCTGCCTGGACTTCCCTGCTGCCAGTGCCAGTGTCAGTGCAGGCTGCAGCAAGCCTTCCCTCAGTGGTGCCTCATCAGACCTCAGTGAGGGGCCCAGAAATGTGGCCTTCCCCTAAAGCCCACTGCATCCAGGCTGGTGCAGACCCCAGCCATGTCAGCTTCCCTGCAGCAGTGTCAGCCCCGCCAGGGCCAGCTGGGTGAGCCACACTGAACTGAGACACTTCCCATCCCCATCTCCAAACCATGAGTCAGTGCACTCACACCATCCGCCTCCTGTCAACTGATCCCAGCGGATGGTGAAGCATGCTCTGTTCTGCCCATGGGATGGGGGCATCTGCTTCCTACAGCTGAAACTGAGCCAGAGCTACATCTATGTGCTATGGAAGAGGGCAAATCGAAACAAAACTTCCCCCTGACATATTGCGTGTGGTCAGTCTGACGGGGCTGCACTCTGTGTACATGACACACAGCTTCCAGAGGAAAATACAGGAAGAGGTTAGGGATGAGAAGCCCTGCGGCCTGCAATAAAACAAGAGGCTCTGGTTTAACAAGCAGTGAATGTTTCTCAGCTACACAGCACATACTAGTCCGTGAGACGTCTCACTCCCAGAGTCTGTAGCTGACACAGCCAGGATTAATGAAACAGGCACTAAGGACGGGATGGGTCAGCAAGCTGGGTGCATTTTGCAAAGGATGGTAGGGATACTGCAAGCGGGAGTTGAGTCTAGCCAAATGTGTTCACCATGAGCATCTTGGGATCCTTCTCCTGCAAGCTGGGCTGAACAAGGATGTTTTAGATGAGAATGTGCTCTTCTTCCCCTGCCACACGGATTTTTCTCACCAAGTTGCCTTTGAGGCATCTAGTCAAGTAGTAGTTAACCTAGGAATGTCAGGGAAGGATAGCAAGGACACTTGGGTGATGGGTATTTTGGAGATACCCCACTCCCAGAGCACAGCACTGCCCTCAGTCACATACAAGCTATTAGCAGCTCCCTGGCACCAGAGGAAGGGCACCTTCTTAGAGCACCCCTTTGGAGCAGGTGGTACAGACACTGTCTGCCACTTGGCCCTTGGCAGGTGTCCCTTCTGTCCAGGCCAGAGGGATTTCAAAGGAGCAGCTGCTTTGAGCCAGCCTGGTGACTCTTGCCTGCTGATTGAATGGTGGCATTGATTTTGGTATCTCTCATGGATCTGACATCTGCAGCTGAAAGTCCTGTGACCCTGTGAGTGCACTGGCCCTCCCTCTGCCAGGGGCAGCTCCCAACACTGCCATGGGCTGTGCTGACCAACAACACTGCCTGGAGGGTCTGGCTGGACAATGAGCCAAGGCAGTGTCTCTGCCAGCATGTCCTGCACAATTTAGGCAGGACTTAAAGTTCACCTCCCCAGAGACGCTCAGAAGGGAAAACAGACATGGAAATACCTCCAGCAGTGGAAAGGCGGGTGAGCGGAAGATCTGGGAGGTGCAGTAGGAGGTCAGCCCAGCCCACACCACTCTGCACAGCACACAGATGGGACCGTGGTCTGTTTATCTGTAAACAGGGGCACTGCTCAGCACAAACATACAATCAGCCTCAGCTTGGGAAGCTTCACATCCTTCTTGGTAACAGCGTGATAGAAAATAAGACCTTGGCTTGTTGCCCTGAGTACATTGCTGAAATGGCTGGGTAAGGAGCAAGGAAGAGCTGAAACAGAAAAGTTGAGCTTTGATTTTCAACTCTGGTTACCTCAACAATGTAATTTGGGCAGTCCCAGCAAGGGAGACTCTTGGAGCTCTGTGTCTGGGGAGGATGCAGAGTCCTAGGACAGCTCTGAAGAACTTTTTAGCACTCCGCTTGCTTTCTGGGAAAAGCTGTCTGTGACATCTCAGGCTGCACACTCGAAGGTGCTTTCTGTTGACCATAGGCACCTACAAGGCATCTATTACTCTTGTGTACAAGAACCCTCACAAGTCCCTCTCCTCTTTAGGCAGAAGTGTCATCCCCATCTGACAAGTAGGGACACTGAGGCATAGCAGGATCAAGTGATTATGAAGAGCCAAAGGCTAAACCTTCACTGGCACAGCTGCTTAGCACAGATCAGAGCCATCTGTGTGAATCCCAGGATGTATCTGCCCCAACAAAAGAGAATCATCCATTCGAGTTCTCATACTAGGGAAACTAAAGCCCAGTCTATTAGTTAGGTGATATTAATTCAGGTAACCCTGTGGGACCCCCTGCTCCTTTTCACCAAACGTGAGCATATCTGCAATAAAGAACTGTCTGCTTCACAGGCAACTAGCAGGAGCAGAACAGCACCAAGTCTCCTACTGCTGATGTAGAAGGGACATTTCAGTTTCTAGCTGGTGAGAAGCTTTCTACTTACCATCACAGACACAGACAAAACACTGGACATCCAGCTATATGAATGCAGTTAAACCTAGACATGAGTGTAACAAAAAAAGCCCTGATATGACAAAGCTTGCAATCCTGTCCCATGGGTTGAATTAGTGCTTTCCTTGCAGCAATTTCTTTTAGTTAGCAAGCTTTCAGTTATAACTTGCATCCATTAGATTCACCAAATGCTGATAATTGGCTCTCTTAACACTCATGCACAGACAAGACCATGGTGCTAAGGTTTCATCCGAGGCACCTGCCGCACAGCAAACAGCAAAGGACATAACACTGACTCCTCAAACCTGTGAAAGGCTGAAGAGGCTTCACAGTCCCAGATTTGAGTGTTGATACAGCAATACTCTTGCTGTGACCTTCCAATTCCCCACCCACCCTTTACCTAGGGAACCATTCTGGGAGACAGACTGACTAAGGTGCATCCAAACCTAGGTCCTTGGTGTCAAAAGAGAGAATCATGCTGGTCACTTATTTTACAGCAAAATCCCCATTAAACTTCCATTTCCCCTCCTCCCTAGGAACATCCATGAGTGACTGGCTCACATTTGCCACAGTATTTCTAAGAGCAGCCTGTGAGCTCTGCAGTTCCTCCCCAGCAGGAAGCCAGAGCAGCACTGTGGTCTCTCTGCCAGGGCTTGAGGACAGAGTATGGGAAGGGAGTTTTGGGAGAAAGCAGCCATATTTTTCCATTGCACACAGGTTGGTTTATTCCCCACTCTTATTCCACTGGAGAAGTCTTTAGAAGAAGAGACGTGCATGAAATTTGCCTCCTTAGATTTACCTTGGGGAATCCTTCCAGACATTGTCCCCAACAGCATCTTATTTCTGAGACATTAAAAAGCCACCCTATTCAAATGCAAATCAAGTCCTTCCTGACAATAACTGTTGAGTAATTTTGACGTCAATACAAGCACTCTAGCCGGACGTTCCAAGAATAGACCTGGTGTTTGGGAACGGAGCAAAAAGGAAGCGACCACAGATAATACACAGGAGCAACTCTTTAAAGGAGAGACTGTGAGGGGAAGATAGCACAGCTGGGGGTATCAGGTACCAATGTAGCACAGGTTTAGAGCAAGGGACACATATGGAAAGCTAGACTGGAGAAGGCTGAGGCTTCCTCAGACCTAGGGTGAAAATGCTGGGGCTTTTATCTTAGGTGAGTCCACGTGCCCACAGCCAACCCCAAGCTCTTTCCCTTAGGCTGTATTTTGATGAAGATTTATACATTTGGATCTTGCTTAGGTGCCTCTGCTCTGTGCTGTGTTATACAATGTGCCCTCTGGAAGTTTTCTTCTGCCAAGTGCGTGCTTTTAGGTTCCTGAGGCTGGTTGCAGGCAGGACACAGGACTCACTACCTTCAGAGGGAAAGTCTTTCAACCAGAACTTGATACCAAAAAGTACATTCAGCCACAGCACTAGCCCACCACAAGCAAGAGATGCACACAGCAGATACGGCTGATGGTTTGATAGAGCAAACTGCTGGCCCCGCCAAGGCTCTCCAAGGCAAATAGCATGCTCTAGAGCTGAAGTAGACCCCTTAGGAAACATGATCCAGCAGAGATGCCATTGATGTGCCTGCGTGATCAGAGGAATACATGCAGGGCTTCCCAAGTGCTGTGGCATTTGAGCACTATATGGAATACAATGGCCTTTCTGCCTGTTTTGGAAATTTCTGACATTCTAAGTACAATTGTATTTGTAATGGTTACATCTGGCCTTTCTGATCTGCTTGCTCATCATCATCCAGTGGAGAGCCCTCAGGTACAAATCTCCTCTTAGCTCTGGCCTGTTCCACGACTTCATCTTGTGCTAATTAATCACTGAGGGCTCTGAGCTTAACCCATTCACAGCTGAAAAACCTTCCTTTCCCATTCACAACGAGTCACATATTTATCTGCTAAGGACTAAATAATCGGTGAAGCCTGAAATCATCACATTATGGCAGGCAATTATTTAATCACCATTCTTTTGCAAAGCTAACATCCAAATTCACAAGGCAAAGCAGTGAGAGACGGGGAACAAACATGGTAGTTCAAACCTTCTTCTGTAGCCACTAGCAAAAATTCTTCATGGAAATGCTTTCTCATTATTTCACGCAAACCCAAGCATAACCTCAGCAGTCAGAAGCCCATCTTTAGTCATGGGTAGGACCAGATTTACATCTTGAGGGCCCTTCTGCCCATTTCTAGGAGACCACAGATCTTCTCTTTCTACAAGAAAGTGCCACGGTAAAATGCTAACATGCTGAACAAGAAGGTGTCATCAGTCAGTTTATGCCCTGCTAAGAAGAACTCATCAATAGATGCCACCTGCTCTTCTCTGTGGCCTGCTTCTCTTCCACATCTTGGAGGACAACAGCACACATCTACATCAGGAGAGACCTGCACTGCATATGCTCCCAAACCTGTTCCCCTCCTCCCACACATTTACTGTCAGCTGTGGATTTCTTAGAGGGGACAGTGAAGACATGGTTGCTGGGGCATGCAGCCCCTGTTCTATTGCTGGCTTCTGTGATGTGCTACAGACCACGGCACAGGGTGACCACAGAGCTGCACAACCTCCCAACCAGACTTGGCCCTAGCTTCTCACCTGAATACTGGTCATCTTGGCTGTGCAAAGGGAAGAGAAAAACACCTTATGGGTTTCCTATTTCATCCCTCCTTTTATCTTCATACACGTTTGGAAACATTTTGGTACATTTAAAGGCAGGGGGATGTTCTCCAGTCAGTGTAGCTTTATCAGGAGGGGGAAAAGAGAGATGGCAGTAAACAAAGTGCACAATTGCTGAAGCACAGTGGAGATATGGACCTCAAAAGAAGTGCTGACCTCACCCTTTCAAATGAATATGATCGGTATTGCTCATACAGAAAAGGTTACTGTCGGGAAATGGAGCACAGCCTAACCCTGCTGCGGATCCTCCTGCTGGCTGCGGGGCCCCCGGCAGCGAGACCCTGCCTTGCCTTTGTGCAAGGAACGGCAGGGGCTGTCCCAGGCTGGGGGGCTGGCTCTGGGTGCCCGGGGCACTCCCTCATAAACCTGGGCCCCTCTGGGGCACATCCAGGCAAGGCCCTACCCTGCACCAGGCTCCAGACTTTCTTCAGCTGTATCAAGAAGAGGGAAACAAGCTCCTGAAACCATTGGCTGATTTCATCTGGACCCTGCAGGTACAAAAACTATCTCCAGGCTCCTCCAGCCCAGGCTTACCACATTACAAAGTTCACTTCATATTTAAAGTGGAGAGACACCTCAGATATTCTTGACACCCACTTTCTTTCTCTGGGATGCCTCCAGAAACCTCTCATCATCTTCATCCTCGGGTGAGGCCAGGCAGACCAGCATCGCCAGCCAGCCATTCCCACCGCTCCCTGCCGCACCCACGCTCCTCCACTCGCTCCCCATGAGCACTGGTGTCCGTAGCGTGTGGCCATCCCCTCCCTGGGGCATCCCTCGCTCCCTTCGGCGCGGCCCGAGCCCAGCAGTGACGGGCGCCTGGCTGCGGCAGGCAGGGGCAGCGGGCAGGCAGCGGGCAGCGGGCCGGGCCGGGCGTACAGCGCAGGAAGCACCTGCTCCTGAAGTGACGGCTCTCTTATCTGACCCCAGTCACATCAGGTGGCTTCCTTGTTTGCCTTGGCAGCAGGCCCCCGCGGCCCCCTCCGGCTGCCACTGGCGAGCTGCTCCTCCGCTCCTTTTTTATCTTTTTTTTTTTTCGGGAAAAAGCTGCCATTGATATGAAGAGAAAAATGCCCAGCGACATTCCCAATGCACAACTCTAGCCGCCGCTTTCCTTGCTTGGGGCAACGGTGGGGAGCAGGGATGAGCGGCATGGGATGAACACCCTCAATCCCACAATAAAGCTGTCGATGTGCTTGTCCACCATCACGCAATGCAGATTCCTCTCTCCCGTGAAAAAGCAGAGGATGAGGATCCCTGTGCAGGGGTCGTGAATGGTGGGCGGCTGTTGGACCCATTGTGGGCACCGGGAGAGGGACACCACTTTCCGCAGAGCAAGGGTCGCCACGTGGGGCCGTGGCTCCCTCGAGCCAGAGTGTCAGGGCTTGAAAAAATTAAATCAATGCTTGTTGTTCCTCTTCCTTCCCCCTTCCGTCCCTCCCTCGGTCTGGATGATTTACGGAATGACGGCTGGTCCCGGCTGCAGGGCGGCCGTGCCGGGGGCCTCCCCCAGGCAGCACCAGGGGAGAGCCCACCTGGCCACACCGAGGTGCCGCATGGCATCCCGCCACCATCCCGGGAGCCAGGAGCTTTCAGGAGCAATTCCCCGCATCTCTTTCCAGCTCTGCCCCAGGGGCAAATCACAAGGCTGAGAGGAGCGTGGGCGTTTGTGCTGATCTGCATTTCAGCCACAGAAGTTGGCCAGACTCCAAGACGGTGCCTTTTTCAGTTTGACATCCACCTCTTAAATAATCTTCAAAATAAATTTAACCAGTGGGTTAGATATTGGCACATTGAAATGTAGCACTTCTGCCATGTAAAGATAAGAACAGACTCAGAGCACGCACATATTTTAAAACCGTACCCTGGTCAACAGTCCCCTGTAAGTTTTAGATGTATGACAGAAATTGTTTGGCTTTGGATTTTATGAGACATGCAAAGAACAGTGAACAGTCTTGCAACATATTTTCCTTTTTCCTTTTTTTTTTTTTACTTAATCCTTAGTCTTAGACTCTTCTCAAAAGAATTTCTGCAGGCACAAAGTTTGCAATGAAAAAACCCACGGAAGAAACTTTTCATACTTAATGTACTATGCAAAGAGGACCAATAAGATAATAAAAGGGCTGAATATTCATTATGTTAATCAAATGTTAATAAACCATGAGATAGTGTGCAGCTCAGTCTGGCCCCCATCTCCATCTTTCTTCCATTCTTGTTTGCTTGCTTCTCTCCTCCTTTCTTCTTTTTTTGCTTCTCCTCCTGTCCTAGGAGCAGAGATTGGGGAAGCTATCTTGATCAAGATGACAAACATTCAGATTGAAAGCATTATTTATTTAAAAGAGTCCTGCAAATAGTAAACGCTGTCAAACAGATGTGCAACATCTGTGTAGTTCAGGCAGTTGGTGAGTATTTCTACTCCAGCCTTGGGGAAGACTCAGGTCGAGAAACAGACAATAGTCGATAATCGGAGAAGCCCCAAGCAGATGTGTTCAGCTATGCCATGTTCAAGACATGAATAATTAAAAGTGAAGACTATCTCACACAACTGTCACCTTAAAATGGAATAATAGTTATATTTGGGCATCAGTCAGCCTCACGGTTATGTGGACAGTATTTTCATTTCACTGTATTAATTATGTAAGAAAACAAAAAAAACAAACCACAAGGCAACACACTCATGATCAGTAAGAGCAAAGCTTGGGTATAATATCTGTAACCAGAGATGCACCAACATTGTGTGTCTCTAGTTTCAGGTAATCACCTGGTGTCAAATCCTTTGTGCTGGGGGTGTACCACAGAGCAAGGGATAAGAGACTAAAGCAGTGTGCAGTGCTGAAATACAACCCGGCAGGTGACCCTCTTCCCCTCTCTCTCCAGCAGGATCCTGCCTTAGATATACCATGTCTGCTACAGCAGCAGGCTTCCTCTTTGCCTCCTGCACGAGTAGCCAGTGGAGTAGTCAGCCAAGCAGTGTTACTCTGAATATGGTGTGCTGTGCCCAAGCAGCTCTGGGATGCCTCTTTCAGCAGCAGCCTGATGGCTGGGGGTGCTGTGTGCCCTTGGTCCCTGAGCTGGACGATCCTCATGCTGGGGACAATCAGCTCTAGTTCCCTTTGCTCTGATGATATTTAGGTGAGCATGGCACTGGTCTTGTTCTCTTTGGGCAGAGAAGAGACTGCTCAAGGAACAGCACAGCACAGCCACAGCCTGACAGTTCTTGGAGGTGCCCATACAGTGCAGTAGCTCCTCAGCCCCAGCGCTGGAGGCTCAGGGTCTGTCAGCAGCACAGTAACGGGAGGCTTGGGCTTTCTCTGCTGTCTGAGCTCTGGGTGGCCGGGTCAGAGCTGCCCTGACCTGGGCTTTCATCACATGTCATGTTCTGGGAGTCACTCAGCAACTGCCCCATGGGAGATGAATATGAACTTCACTAAGTGTGACTGGAAAGGCTGCAGGGTCACTGCAGCATCCCCACAGGGTTTCTCAGGGCAGGCCACAGTGAAGGTCGAGTTAGGAGGAGGTGGGTTGTGTTGGTGGCTCCAATGAAGGCACAAGGCTTCTGCCAGCCCAGAGCAGGAAGCACGCAGTGCCACAGCTCAGTCTGGGTGTTTGTATGACTGCTGGCACCAAGGGACTACCTCCAGCCCTCTTGCTTCTGTCACAGCAATCCAGAACAGCAGGAAGATATGAAAGGCAGCAGCGGTATCCAGCCCTGCTTGCTTGATCTAGAGCTATGTTCAAAGAACCTGTGCTTCCTCTGAGCCCCAAACCCTGAGTATGCCTCTCTGTGGAGAGATAGAAACACCAGCTCCTGCAGGCATGCTGCCTCCAAAGCTCTTACTTCTTCTCTGTGACCATGCATGTGCCCACTCCTCACTCTGCCTCTTGACAAAGGTCCACAAAGCACGGACACCCAGACTCCTTGTGCTGCTGCCCCATGCTGCTGCAGGACCTGCTCATTGAGCTGTGTGCTCACTGGGACTTCCCAAGCAGCAGCAGGGAGTTTTCACCAGGCCAGCTGAAACTAGCAGAGTTTTGCTTTCTGGGTCCTGGGTGTTTGCGCCACTCTGTGAGACCAGGAGCTCTGCTGGGAAAGGTCCCTTTGTAGTGGGGAAGCTGCCTGCTGGGTGGGCAGCCAGCAGACTGTGAAATAGCTGCAGTTTTTTCAAGATTGTAGCTTGGGAGTATGCACTGGTCAAGGGATGGGAAGGAGTCGCAGTCTCTTTTGTACTGAGGCACTTGCATGTGGCCTGGCCTTTGCCAAACTGACCCCAAATGAATATTTCCCATTACTCTCAGCCTAGAACACATAGCAAAGCTGATCCATGTGAACTTGCCTTAATTTGTCACTGGCATTAACCTTTCTGGCCCTATTTGCTTTTCTCTCCACTCTATAAAATCCACTTCACTGCCCATACTCTCCCTTCCCATCAGTTTCTGTCTCAGATCCACTGTCTTTTTCATGTGGTTCATGCCGTGTCCTCACCTCCATGAATGTAAAAAACAAAACGCAAAAAAAAAAAGGAAAGAAAGAGAAAATAAGAAGACGTCCCAGGAAGATGTTTTCAAAATACAAGCATCTTTTTTTCATGCAGCTCCACTGCTCATAATTATTTTGGGAAGAAATCAGCCCTATCAGCTCTACATACCTTCCAAATGTGTAGGAATTCAGGTGGATGGATGCCAGACAGAGCATTCTCAGGCATGTATGAAAGCTGCTGCCCAGGATGCCCCCCAAGCCCCTGCTCAGGGAGACAGAAATGCTCCTGCCTTCCTTGATGCAGCTTCCAAGCAGGATGAATATTTCAAATGCCCAGGTGTTTGCTTGGAAACCAGTGCCAGTCTAGCTTAATGCCCATGTGCATTGTCTTCACTTTTGCCTGTCTCTGATGGGCTGCCTGTTGAGGGCAGAGGTGGGACTACAGTGTTCCCTGTGTGATGATGCTAGCTGGTGGCTCTGCAGTGGAACAGCTTAGCCAAGTTGCTTGTCTCAGCAGAGCAGGTACCTGGATACCAGGGGCTGAAGAAGGGTGCTGGTGTGAAGCTGGGTGCAAGCCTGTGGCTGCTGCTGGGGAGGGAATTGGGATTTTTTCTTAGGCCTGGTTTCTGTGTTTGTTTTGTCAGAGCTGGGGTGCTGGTGACACTGTGGGCAGAGCTCAGGACATCACCATCCTGAATTTCTGAATTAATTTGTGTTGAAAACAAAGGCAATTCCCTCTCAGCATGCCACATTCTACCCACTCAGCTGCACTTGCTGAGGCTGTCGGACTCTGCTTCCTCCAACCCATCCTCAGAGTCCCAACTCTCCCCAGGAGCAGTAGAGGAGCACCAGATATCAAGTTTCTTTGCTCACTGGGGCTGGAGATTCCTGCCTTCCTCAATCCTTTGCAGAACACAGGAGAAGAGGAGAAGCTCAGCCTGATGCTCTTACATCACCAATCAGGTGCGTCCCCAGGGAATATTTCCACAGCGAGAGGAAAGGGATGCAGCCATAGCAGTTCCCTACCCAAGCTAATGCCACGTCCCCAGGGACTGAGACAGCTGTGCTAAGGCCAGATCCACCTTGCCAATTGTAGAGGAGTGCAAAAGCAGGCTGGAAGGGAGGAAGCAGGACTCTGCACACACTGACTGAGCCACAGCACACGGCTGCTACTGGAGGACTCTCTTTTATAAGCAAGACAAGGCTCCATCCCTTCATGAAAGCTGAAAGCAAGCACAACTTCTTTGGAGGAGATGGATCGTGGAGTCTCATCTGCACCAACAGAGTATTTCCCTGCAGTACTTCTCCTCCATCAAAAATGCACATACTCCTCTTCTGTCAAGCAGCTCCTGCCCTGCACATAACACACCCAGCACAAAGTGACTTAGGAAAGCTCACAGGGGCCCCAAGTCCATGTAGCATTGAGCATGTTGAGACAGTCAAGATGCAAGTTCCTTGGCAATCATGCGGGGTGTCATATTCCCTCTTGAGGCACGTGGGCCTGATTGTCCATTTCTCATCCAATCATTCTACTCCAGAGGCTCATTTGTTTTGTCCCTCACCAGAATATGCCACTGCACATTTAAGCTGAGAAAGCAAAACAGCTGACTCAACAGCTGCTGGATTTGGGGAAGGGGAAGAGAGGGATATGCTTTCAGTTTTAACTTTTAACCACAAAATGCACATTGGATTCTTCGGGCCAAAAGTGACAAGAAAGAGAGCCATAGGTCTTTGCTGGAAACAGAGGGAGAAAGTAACAGAGCATATATTCCCTGATGCTTGTATTTCTCTGGCATTTTCTGGTAACAGCAGTGAGAGAAGGCAATGGATCAGGCAGGAGAAGTTACTGCTGTGCTCCACACAGTTGAGCAGAAGAAGGCTGCAACTAACTAAATACAGTGAGCTGAGCAGGAGACTTGTAAGTGGACTGAAATCTACTGCATCCTTAGGCCTCCTGCTTTCATCCATCTTCTTGGCTGTTGTTCCAAGTGTCCCTACCATGACTTGGAAGATCTGAGCTTTCTGCTTGGGTCTGACTAGACTGGTGGAAAGCCAACAGGAGAGAGCTCAGCATCAAGTCTGATGTTTCTAAACCCTGCTACTGCTCATGAAGGGCACTACCTTAACAACTCCAGTGCTATCCAGCATACCCAGTATTACACCCAAATATCCTGGCAGGATGGGTTCCTGTCTAGCACATAGTCTTGTGCTGTGGTCTTTGCCAGAAGGACACCCCCCACCAGATTATTAATTCAGGACCCACTAACACCCACCATTACTGAGTCTGACACACTTTTTACTCTTTCCTCACTCAGGGAACCATGTGCCATTTGCCGGCAGAGGGACCACACGATGTATGAGTAGGGGTGGAGCTCTGCAGGGCTGCTGACTTGGCGTAGGGCTTTTAGAGCAGTTTGCGTCTATAGATGAAGCTTTGCACCCAACTCCCCAGAGATGCCTTCCTGTCTCCATGGCAGTCAAGACCTATGGAAAACACCAAGTCATTCCCCCAGAGAGGATACTAATGAGCTCTGACAGGCTCTGTGTCCATATGGATATGAACATGCTCTTGGACTTTCTTTCAAAATAGGAGCAATACTTTGTTAGCAGGAGAAAAGGCTACTTCTGGGCAGCATGTCCTTGACTGCCTCAGACAAGGTAGCACTGCTCAGTAGGAAATGCTCTTTTGGATCCATTTGCTCTATAAACAGAAACAAGGAAGGAAGGAAAGAGAGGAGAGAATGACATGGTTGATGTGTCAAAAACAAAGAAACCCCTTAGAGCATGTATTTCTTTTCCAATTTATGGTGAGAGCTGCCTTGCAGATATAGGGCAATTCTTATGTTTGGTAGAGCTTCACCAAGTCAGTGCAATTTGAGAGTGGACAACACAGGCTCCCCAAGGCTCACTCCCGTGGGGAATGTGGAATTTCTTCAGACTGAGACAGGGCTTTCTACTACAGTCCCCAGCAGCAGCACAGGGTGGCTAGTTGCCCCCGCAGCTAATGAGGGACCATGCCAAAGCTACACACTCCAAGGATGGAGAAGGTACTTGCTGTGTATCTGTTTGTCCAGTGAGGAGGAAAGGGAGCCTGCTCAGGTCTCAGAGGGGCTCAGTGATTGCCCAGCAATAGGAGGGGTTATTCTGGGATGGGAGGAGGCAGGGGGACCAGAGCTTTGTCATAGCTCAGGAGTGTGAAATGGTGTGGATCCTTGTGCCCTCTGTTCCCCTCACACAGCAGTGCAGCAATCAGGTGTAGCCAAGCCACACGTAGCCCCGTCCCACAGAGGAACATTTCCCATTGTCCCACTATTTTTTTCCCCTCCATTACAAATTTTATTACCTCAAAGGTATGGAATTAGGAAATGAAAGATGTGGAAAAATTCCTTGGACCAAAGCACTCATTTCCACCATTTCCACCTTGCCCTGGATTTCCTTGTCGATTAGTTTCAGCAGTGTCCTTGGTTCGAGCCTTAGAATCATTAAAGTCTTTTTGAAGCTCTAGTGCCTCACACCAGTTCTCATTGCTCAGCAGAATGATGCATCAAGAAAAACAAAGTCCACTTTGATCAACAACTTCCATCCTTTGCAGCTGCTTCTGTGGGGGTGATTAATCCCAGCCCTTCCTCCGCTAATAATAAGTGCAGAGCATCAGCTACATCCTTTGTTGTTGTTATTTTCTCTTTTCATTTCCCTTTTTGGGAAGAGCTGAGGAAGGGACTCGATGACTTTGGTCCAGTCTTTGCCAGAGGAGTGGCCATAGCCATAATGGTGGTGGATAGCATGGATAGCTGGTGGGCTTGGGTGGACTGACCTCTCCCCCAGTTGAGGCCGTGAACTAAGCTCCCTGTGCACCTGTTCTGGAAAGCTGTGCAGCACCACTCGTGCCTGAAATCCTACCTACGTGCAGGAGATTAGTGTTTCCTATTGGCAGGGAGCCTTTGGGAGGTGCAGGGCCATGCAATAGGAAACACAAGGCACAGGGACTTTGCTGGGAATTAGTCCATTTTTTAGTAAATCCTGCAGTCTCTTGGGCTGCTGATCTGGCACCTTGCTCCTCCATGAACTTCTCCTTACAAATAAAAATTATTCCTGGCCTTTGGTTTCTGTTTTAAGCCAACACTGAACCGGAATTGCTCTTGATTTCCACAATTTAATGGAGAGAAAAGAGGAAGCACACTGTTTATTTAAGGACAAATGCCAGCTAAAGAAGAGGAGGTTGAATTATCAGTGACCATCGACTTTTACAGATAAGATTCCAGTGTCTAGACCCACAGTGCACTATGTTTTGAGGACTGCAGAGAAAAAAAGTCTTGGATATGGAAAGCACCCCCTAGAAGAAGAGCATTTCAGGGCAGAAGCAAAGCTGCAAATGCCTGGTAGCACCTCCTGGTAATGGCTGACACAGTCTGGGCTATGCATTGTGCACCCTGCCTTCAAAGAGAGGGCATCGTACCTTTTAAACCTAATCTCTCTCTACTGAAACAGCTGGTGCCTCAAGTATATCCTGGTATGCATATGCACCTCCAGTTATCTCTTCCCAGTCCCACTGTGCAATATTGGGATACCAAGCTCCATCCAGATTGGCCCTGGTATGATGAGGGAAGGATTGGGCATGGCTAGCAATAGGAAAGTGAAAGATGAGAGAGATGGCTGGTACCACTAGTTTCTGCCCCAGGCAGGGGTGAAACGGGGAGAGGAAAGTCCAAGGTCTGAAGGGAACAGATTTGTATTTTCTGTGAGATCTAGTATGGGGAAAGACCAGCTTGTTTGGGGCAGACTGTGGTGTCAGGCTGTTCTTCCACAAGCTTTTGGGCCTTCCTATGGCTTGGAAGTGCACTGACAAACTAGACAGGACTTAATCAGGTGACCTAAACTGAAGAAAATAATTTGCTTTCTCAGTCCGAATGTAGCAGATACGCTTTGATTTCTAATGACACTAGGTCTCCGGAAAATGGCTTCAAATTCTGAGAAATCAGGAGAACTATGTAAGAAATGTGTCGTGCTTCCCACCAAAGTTTTCTAGTCATAAACTGGTCTAGACATAAACAGATAAAATAGTCTGACAAAACAGGCTGAAATTTCCAACTGCTTTAGAAGAGAAAATTAGACATCCTTGGCAAGGTTCATGGCCTGGAAACCACATGCTCCTCTTGTAGGGCTGGAAGTGCATAGGGAGAGTGAGTAAGGAAGAGGACACCAGCAGCCCTGAGAAATCGCTCGAGGAAGATACCATCATCATGGCACAGGTTAGAGCTGTTTCACATTCCAGTCACATCTGGATTTCACTTACCATTTCACTGGAAAGGCATTTTCCAGCAGTGAAATGACCAACCTTTCTCAGGGAACTCTATTTAGAAAAGATGTTGAGGGTGCACTTCTGACATTTCCAGGCAGTAAAGCTGTGTATATGTGATTCCTGTGTAAATGCAGAGAAATGTGTACCAGCAAACATTGTGTTCCATGCCTGCACATTCCTACATATCATATAGATCAGGTTTGTTAGGCTGAAAGATAGGGACAGAGTGACAAAGTATAATCCAGATTTACCCCTGGTCATCTTGGAAGCCAAAAGGAAAAGGAATATTTAGACCTGCTCATCTGATTTGGTCCAGTTTATAGAAAATGAGTGATTTTAAATCTGGGTCGAAGCTGAGCTTCCTTCATGGTAGAGGACATGTGGATCGAGTTCCTGCTGCACTGCTGGCAGCACCCAGGAAAGTTAGTTTAAAGCAATACAAGATGGGTGAACATATCCTGACACTAATCCATGCCCAGTGGCCACCTATTTACAGCTGTAGTGTCTTCTGAGGTTTTCACCTCAATAAACTGTCCCTGGGATTGATAATTTATTCTTTTATACCTGTCCTGTGTAGTAGGAGGGTGGATGAGGGCAGGTACATTACAAAATTGCTGCAGGACTTCTTGTAAGGCCTGTTTGCAATACACAGTGATGATTCAACTCAAGTGGTGCCTCTGCTTGCATGCAGTGTCATCAAAGGAGATATGACAGCTAATGACCCCACAGGGGTGGCATTTTCATCAGCTCCTGTTGTCTGCTGGGCTACAGATGTGCTGAGGAGGGTGTGATTGCAACTATCCTCCCTTTTCATGTACCTCAAAAAGCTTGGAAACAGTGATGAAGTCAGTCCCTTTTGATTTTTTATTACCAAATGTAGCTCAAGTCAATTCACTAAACTTGGTGGAATAATGCCCCCTTCAAAATCAGTATTGAGAACAGAACCAGGCTGATGTGTGTTTTTCTATTATGTGCTAACTTATTCTGCCATCCTGTGAATGAACTTCTTGTTTTCTTCTCCTTGATAAGACAGTTCCACCTAAAGCAGAATTGGACACTGAAGTAAATCTGGTAGGAGAATACACTTCCCGTTTATAAAAATATCCTTCCTGTGTGGAAGAGCCCTCTTCCTGCAAACACTCATCTGTGTGTACAGCATCCCGGACCTGTTTCTGTGCAGACACAGGCAGAGCTGCTGGGGGCGGGGAGTACAGCTATTACGGATACTCCATCAGCCTGAAGCGCCAAAAAAATGAACATATTGGTTGTACCACCTCTGGAAATCAAACACAACCCCAAGCAACCCCAGTATGTGCTCAAGATGCCATTCTTCTGGAATGAAGGGCTTTAGCTCTGGCTTACAGTGAAATCTATCTGTGATGGCTTCTGGAACTGGTGTCTCGCTGCCATGAACTTATTTAGCCAACTTATACACAGGGCATCCGCCTCTTGTGGTTTGGCTGTGGCTCATGGCTCACCTGTTCACAGCAGCTGAGGATTTGAGCTGTGTGCATGAACTGATAAATCAAAAATAAAATCAAATCTCAAAAGGTGGTGAGCTGTATGTTTCTATTAATATCCCTCACTATGAGTTTTCCTGTAACTTCTGAAAGAACCTTGTTGAGATCTTCATCAAGATGGATGTATTAATCCACTCTCCCCTCAGGTGGCCTCTCCACTCACACACATCAAGAGATGAATGGTGAAAGAACTGCATTCCTCCATCTGCCATGACTCCCAACAGCAGCTCAAAACCCTGCCAAACTTCGGGGGTCAACAGACAGACTTCTTCAATAACAAGTTTATGAAAGGCCCCAGCCACCATTTCACCTTTCCCCCTGGTTTCTTTCCAAGAGTCTTTTCCAAGGGCTTTGTATCTTTCCAAGCCCTTTGGTGCCTGTGCAGCACAGTGTCTGAAATAGCTTCTCACAGGCTCACCTGTGCTGTTTTCCTCTCCCTCTTGGATGGGTCCTCCTTGCACTGCTCTATGTTGGAAGTCAATGTTTGCTGTCAATGCCTAGCCATGTTCTGGCACCTCATCCCAGGTGTGAGTAGCACTCAGATGGTTAATCTGCTATCTTTTCCCTCATCACAACAATGCTCATTTCTGCAAATTCTTGTTGCCAGGCAGGGGACTGGTGACCTCACCGCACCAGCATTTATCACTTTATGGCCACACAATGTTGAGAAGTGCTGGTTGGAAGGCAAGGTACTGGGTTGAGGAAGGTTCACCTGGCTGGAGCAGTGCCTGCTCTTTGGGTCTTTTCCTGCCTGTGTCACTTCCCACAGTCCTCACCGGTGCTCCCAGGCTCCCCAAACACTGCTTCCCTGGGGATGAAGATGTCTAAGGGTGGGTGTTCCCTGGCTGAGGCTCCTGCTCCGAGGTGTCCCAGGGCCATGGGCAGCAGACGGCCCCCCGGGCCGCACCTGCCTTGTGGGGCAGGTGTGCAGCAGCAAACCCCCTCTGCTGCCCGAGTCCTGCCGCGGCTGCCGGGACCCCCCGGTGCTCTTCCGCCCTGCTTGCCCAGATTTCCTTCACGGGGAAAACAGGATACAAGCGGAGGGGGAGGGGAGCGGAGCGTGCCTCCGGCTCATCCTGACACGGAGGTGACAAACACAAACATGCCCATCTGCACGGGGAGCGCCCCTGGGTCCCACGCTGTAGGTACACGCCCCTCTGCTGAGCCCAGGGACAGGCGTAGGAGATCGTGCTCCTAAATTTGGCACCTGTGTTTTGGCTTGGGGCCAGCAGTGCAAACATCCCCTTTCATCTTCTCTTCCTGCTCCCCTGTTTTGAATAATTGTCTCCCCAGTCCAAGTGGCTGATGATTTGAAGGGTGCTCACCCTCAGTTTGCCAAGCAACATTACTGGGCTCACTGGGCTCCTCAGCAGAGCTGGAGTCCAACGAAAGAAGTCCAACTCCTTACCATGCCACACCTAAAGAAATTTAACAAGTTGGTTTGAGGGAATCAGGGACTGGCCTGTTCTCATGTTAGATGCCATCTGTTCAAAGTTCGTGTCATGCCTGAGTCTGTTGACAATGGCCGGGGGTGGGGGAAAGAGAACCCAAGCCTCACTTGGTTATTTGTGGTAAGACCAGAGGAGTAAAAAAGCAGTTTGTCTGGTTTTGGCTACTGAAATCAGCAGATCTGACTCTGCATGCACACAAGGATCAGACTGGGCAAGTCCTATTTATGCAAAAAGCACTTTGCAGAGCACAACTGCACTTTAACACCTTTCCTGTAAAAAAGGAAGGAAAAAATGGCCTAAGCATTTGAAGGAAAAACACATTTCCTGTAAGGAGGTTCAGCCAGTGGAGATTGTACCTCTGCTCCCTGTATACTGGTGTGTTTTAGCCTCAGGTATGCCTGCCCATGTGAAAGGGCAGGAACTGTGGTGTCTTCCAGAAGGTGGTACTCCAATTTCCTGGTGACCTTTGTGCTCATCAACATGAAATCAGCTATACTGTGCTGGGGTTTCAAAGATGCACTCCCATCCCAACCTTTGCTCTGGATTTGTGACCCTTATTCCGCTTGTGACACCTGAACCTTTCTACTCCTGCCTAGACTCCTGCTCAGTCCTTCCTGGACACCTGACAAACTGCAGCTTGGCAAAGGGAAGGCACCAAGTTTACCTGCTGTTTGTTCAAAATGTCCAGGGTAACTTCTGCCCCCAAATACACCTTCTCTTCTGTTCGTAATTGTGGAATAGCTGGTGAATCCCTCTCCACTTGCAGAGATCTGGGCTGTAATTTGCTCCTGGGAAGGGCATGAGGGGCTAAGCTGGCCCTGGGCACAAGAACCTGCAAAACTGTCCATAACTGGGGCCTGGGCATGGGGAAAGAAACAAGAAATTTGCTTTAGCAAAGACATTTTAAAGCTTACCTCAAACTGTTAATTGGGATCCCACCTTGCTGAAGCACAGCCCTGCCAGGAGAATAACCCAATAGATGTCACTTTTATCTCCAAGGAGAATTTTGTGAGAAACAGAAAAAGGGCTTTTTTTCTTGGATTTTCCTGAGAAGTATAGGCAGCTATTTGGCAGAATAGAGATAGGAGATGTTGTAGGGTAGGCAGCCAGCCTCTCCTGCCACAGCCACAAAAAATAATATAAGCACCTTGATCCTATAAGAAAAGAGTTGATCCTTGCTTGTGCTATGCTAGTTATGGGCAATTAGGATAGCTATTGCACAGTCTGGGTTTTAATTGATAAAGGATGCTGGAGGAGCACCTCCCGCCTTTTACATATACAAGGGATTGCATCAAAATTTCTAGGCACATTGCCACATTGAGACCATCCCGCAGTTACTTTTGGGAAGTGGGGCAATCTGAAAAAACATGGAGAGAAACATCTGGGAAGTAAACTGTCCGATCCAAAGTTTACATTTCAGCTCAGCCCAAATCATTCAGATAAAATGAGAGCTGCCTCATGTTGTTAACCTCAGAGGCTCTTGGATTCAGACATTTGTGTCAGATCCAAATAAAATAAAAGTCAATCTCAAAATGCAGCCTAAAATGCAAATGAAACCAGAATGGGAACCAGTTGTTTAAAAGAATAATCATATATAGAAACGGCAGAAAAATCATGTTATTTCTTGAGGAAGCTTAAGATGTTCCTCATCATTTCCTGCATCTAAAAAATTGAGGCTTTTACTCCCTGCAAAGCAAAGGAGAGAGGGGCTCTGGGTTGGCTCAGCTCATGTTGCCCTCAGCTCAGCTGTTGCTGGGCCTTAATGACTGATGCCTTTCCCAAGAGGCTGAATGAGCAAGTCCCAAAATTTGAACCCCAAGCTGCACAGTGCAAGAACTAAGACAAGAGTCAGAGTAGCTTTACCTAACTGAAACCCTGGCAGGCTGATGTTGGTGTAGTGCAGTATGGGCTGGGGCTGCTGCAGCTGCACGAGGCTCTGCACAGGTATGGCTGCAACACGGCTGCAGCCGTCAGGTCACTTGGAGGAGTGTGGTAACCAGAGCAAGCCAGCTGCAACAACAGGGAGCTTGGCATGAGCTTCAAAAACTGGCTCAAAAGCTGGAAAAGCCCATGAGAGCTTAGCTAGTGCTGAGCTCCACGTTGCTCCAGCTCGCCTGCTACTGCTGGCCAAGCCAGTGCACCACTGTTGCTGGCAGGTCTGCATCGTGTGGCGGTGCTGCTGGGGTTGCTCCAGTGTGCAGCTACTCTGAGGTGCTCATCTTGCCGTGGGGCTTTAGTACCTGGGGGGTTCATCCATAGCCCTCCCTCTCCCAGATCTTCACTGCCCCCACTGCTGACTTTAGGAGTGCTATTCTAGAGCCAGGGTCATCTGAGGACATATTCTGAAGGATCAATACTTTGAAAAGTGCACATCTACACATGTGAAAATCCAGGAATAGTTCTCCAGTGCTAGCTCCACCCAGATGAAATTTGTTGGTGTCATTCCTGACTGATGTTAGAATAAGTAAAAGCAGACTTGAGCCTTCAGTTTCAGCATGCACAGAAGAATTTGTCTTCCTTCGTGGAAGAAATGTTTGAATTAATTGTTACACTTGCATAACATTATGCTGAAGTGCATTTTTTTCCACTGTATAATTTCTAGATGAAATAGCAACATTAGAGTGAAGTTATACAATAAAGGACCAAAGAGAAAATGTATGAAAGATCTGCAGAAAATACCCTCATAACACATTAGAAATGCCAAAATTTTGAAGTTAAAAAAACAATAAAAGAACTCCAAATGCAAAATAACAAATATTAGGAAAAGTATACACCCTTAATCCTGGCCCAAAATAAAGCTTGAACAGGGAAGAGTGTGAAAGAAGTGAACAAATAAAAACTTACTCTAGGACTTTTCCTGAAAAACGAGTATCAGTTAAGTATGAATTGCAAACACTCCAATCCTGTTATCTCACTACAGCTATTCCTGGGGCAGGTGGAGAGCTGTGGGCTGAGCAAGGTGTGTTGGTAAACACGATTTCCTGAGTGTATCCATCCACTGCCCATGCAGCAGGTGCTGTGCCTCTGCCCTCCACGGGGCAAAGCGCAGAGCTGGAGGAGGACAGGGCGAGACGGTGCCTTGCAGCTGTGCTTCATGCCTTGGCTGACACTCCCTGCTCCTCCTTCTCCCCTAGGAGCCAGAAGATGCTGCTGCACTTCCTCACAGCCAGGGTTGGGTATAAGGGACGGAGAGAGGAAACACAGCCCTTCTGAGGCCGTGCACTCACTCTGGCTTACATCAACTATCCTTATTTACCTACGGTCCCACAGGCAGGCTTGTGAAAAGGACCTGTCTCTTTGGCTGCACACTTGAGACACATCCTGCACACTGCTTTCCCAGCTGGGCCCATCCCATCCCGGCCAGTGACTCAACTGTGAGAGAGATGGAAGTGTCGCATACCCCATCATCCTGAGTCACCAGCTATTATTGTCGCACGCAGGTGGACAATGCTGGTGAGAGGAATTTCTCCAGGGCTGCCAGAAAAAGCAGGATCACCATCTCCACATCACCACTGTAAAAATAGACACTCCTCTTTGGGAATCACTACTTCAGATTGATTTCTAGAAGCCTGTGGCCTCCTGACAGAGATGGGATGAATTAGTCCCAGTGTAAAAGAAGCTCAGGGATCATGTCCTGGCAGTAAACCTTGGGGAAAGGTATGTTTGGAAGGTCTGTCTGGGTTCAGGCTAACTTACCCTAAGCCAGCCCCCACAAAGTGAGTACATCTGGATGCTGTATGGGACAAGTGCTGTCTACAGAGCAGATACGCAGTATCATGCTGTACGTGGCTTCAGCAAAGCTGCCTTTGCCAAACTGAAAACTTCCTGATTTATCAGCTTTGATCTCTTTGGCACACGAGCATTTCAGCGCTTAATATGTTGCAAGAAAGCCATGACTACATTGGTTTCTGGTGACGTCTCCTGCATTTTCATTTTGGGAGGATTCTTTTCTGTGCTTTCCAAGAGTCAGTCAGGAGTGCCCCGAGAGTTCAGCAGGGAACAAACAGGGCCATTTCCCCTCCAGATGCTGGGGACTTCCAGGCAAACCGAGCTTGTGCAGTGAGCACAGGGGGCCGAAGAACCCAGCCCGGGGCCGTGGCCTCTCGGCCAGCGGCTGCCTACGTGAGTTCCCAGCTCCCTGCGGAGGTGCCAGGGAATCCCGGGCTGCGTTTCCTAGGGCGAGGTTTAAATCTGAAGCAGGTTTTGGCTGCGGGCTGCTCACGGGTCCCAGCCGTTTCCTGAGGAAACGGAGGCTGATGGCACCGCTCCGCCGTGCTCGGTCCCGTCCTTCCGCAGGCCCGGGACACCTGGCGCGCACCTGGGCCCGCACACGGCGCTGGGGGGCCGTGCCCGCCGCCCCCGAGCCCCGGCCCGGGCCTCGGTACCCCCCTAGCGGCCGCGGCTTCCCCCGGCCCACCCGGCCCTTGCCGTGTGCCGGCCACTGGAAACACGATAACCCCCCGGGAGCAGCACAAGTCCTCTCCTGTGCCCGCAGGAGCCCAGGGCAACAGCCTCCGGGCTGCACAGAGGAGCATTAGCCCCGGCACTGTGCCCCGCGCCTGCCTAGCCTGTCACCCCGACCGTCCTTCAGTCCCCTGCCGGCACTGCCCACCCCGAGCTGCTGCCTTGGTGAGGATGAGGAGACCGAAGGTTCCCCCAGGAGCCACGGGTTGGGGGAAAGGCTGTGTTTAGCTCACAGGGACCCTCCCGGATTGCACCAGGACTATGGCAGGATTCTGTCTTTCCCTGCAGTGTGTGATAACAGCCACATACGCACTGCCAACCACAACTCTGAGACTACACAGACATTTCCCTCCTCAACCCCAATGACCTCCTCAGATGTTACAGTGTCCTACCTGCTTCCCACGCAGAAACAAACAGCTGCATCTCTCAGATGTCTCCGGTCAAGAGGAGACCTGTGACTGTTACAACCTGGTTTATGTCCCTGGTTTATACTCTCCCAAATGGGCCAGACCCTGACATCTCCACACAGGGAAGTTTCATCCATCCCCTCCTCATTGGTCATTTTGTGGGCTGCAAAAACCATGCTGCTGGAGCTACTGCTCTGGTTTCTGCAAGGGAGAATGCCTCTTCCCGTGCAAGGCTGGTTTCCAGGTCAGACTGCACTCTAACACTCATTTACCACCCCTTGACTCTCATTAGTGTTTGCTTTTTCAGCAAACCTCCAACTGATGAGTGAGAAAAACAGACCTTCTTCCCTGCTTCTTTTACTGTAGTTGAAAACAGCTCAGAAGTGCAGTCAGGGAGCCCCTCTGACAAAGAGAAAATGGGTTTGTGCAGCTATGGTGGAACGGGACTTGTCTGAAGCTGGGATTGGGGCAGGGTTTACTTTGCAGTTTGTTTAGAGAAAAGAGCAGAGCTGAGTCTTATTTTAATTCCTGACCTGTTAGGCATCTCAGCTTCAACATTCCTCTTGTTTAGGCAACATAAATCATCTATAAGCTACTCAGATCTGAAGTGGACATTTTTAGTTGGAGAAGTCCAGGGTGCATTCTTCTCTACCTAGCAGCTTTTGAATTTCATGAACCCAGTCTATATTTAGCCTTAATTTGAAGGATGTGTAGACTGGATGTCCTGTTGGAAATGCATGGAAAACTGCCTGCTGACCTGACCCGTGCTTGCATTTCACCCAGAAGCTGCAGTCCGATTGGCGCGTTAAACACTTTCAAGTCATATTCTTCTGTATAAAGAAATATCCTGAGTTGCTTTGGCTGTGAGCAGGAGGGGAAATGACCTCTTGGGTCAGTGTTTATTGCAGCAGTTATAAGAAACCAAGGAGTGACTCCATAAGGAGGAGCATGATCCCAAGACAATGCCTCTGGTAGGATGAGAACCTCTCTCAAATCTCCCAGTTTGGAGAACCACACCTGAAATGGCAGAAGTAGGGCTTGAGGGATTGCTGTTTCCTTCTGCCATTGGTGTACTCTACAATCTTACACTAACCACATTCTTCTTTGTAAAGCAGGGACAATAGCACCGTGTTTTGCAAGACCCCGCTGTGATTTAACTAGATAGAACTTGCATTACGCTATGGGATTCCTCAGCAGCTCAGCTGTGCATGGCTCAGAAGAGTAGACAAGTCAGTCACTTCTCTTATCTTGCAGTGACAGCAGTGCCAGGATGCAGACATTGCTTTGTGAATGCTTCTGAGACCTTGGTCTGCACAAACTGGCACTTGGAAATAGTCTCCAGCTTGTTCAGTCTCCGCATTCACATGTCCACCTCCAGTCTCTGACCTAGAATGCTGTTGTCCTTCCACACACAATAATATCATTTACATGTTTTAGGCCATGGGCTTTTCAAGGTCAGTGCCATCAATATGTGGAAAGTACTAGAGGACAATAACAGGTTGATAAATCACATGGCAAATTAGGAAAAGGCCCTCAAGGACTGTAAAATGTATCAGATTCACTTATCACAACCTTTTCTGATAGTTTCTCTGAATCCCTGGTAGTAAACATCCTGCTTACTAAGGTTGCTTCCTCATTGTGTGGTATCAGGCATCTGTCAATCCCAGCCACTTCTGGTATAAACCTGACATTCTCTTTTCTTTCCCTTGGCAGGAACAACTTGAGTCACTCACCCTGCAGAGCTGAGCAATCTCTTCTGCTTTCAAAGCTCATGAGACACAAGCGAGGGCTCTGTGAAGAAACGCTGCTGAATCCCTTTGGATTGTGTCAAGATGTTTGCACTCGTTGAGGAATACATTTGGTATTGTCAGCTCGGTGTGCAGCTGGAGGGCGAATGACTGGACACTCAGAGACAGCAGGAGCTGATGATGCCAGGCTTTGGCACACTTAGACTGTGAGGGTATAAAAGCCGAGGTTTTCCTTTTTTTGGGGTCCCTCCTTAGAGGCACACAGCTCAAACTGTTATCTTGTTGTTGTATCGTGATTAAATTATTTTAAGGATCCTGACGTCTGAGAGTCTGCTATGGGGAAACCTGGGGCTGAGCTGGTAAGGAAACCTGGTCTGACTGGGATGGGGGGGTGGTGTGTCACCATGAAGGGGCCTTGGTCCCAGCTCAGGTGGTGCAAGTATGACTGCCAATGTGGCTCCTGGGTGGTCACACAGGGAAGTACCCTCCTTGATTTGCTCCAGAGTCAGTAGCTGGGACAGCAGCCAGGGAGTGCTTTGGGAATTGTAGGGCAGGGGAATATTATGAGACATCTGTAAAACAGTGATGTGGCTGGGGTAATCTAGGATCAAAGTTCCTCTATCCTAGTAAAACTGGTGTTGCCAGGCACTGGTATATTGCCTACTCTGTCAAATAGAAGTGTCTATTGCACAGTTTTGTCCTGTGAAGCAGCTCCAGGCATGGCACAGGAATTAGCACAATATGGACATGAATGGCTCAATGCTACCTGGCCTCAGTGCTGAAAAAATAAGTTTCATTTAATTTAATAGTACAGATGTACCATATTGCTCCAGAGCTGTAATTTGCTGCCTCTTGGAAGAAAGGAACGCAGACCTCTTACCTGTCCTAAGCATCTGATTCCTGGTGGGAAGGTGGCTCACCATTCAGTTTAGCGGAGCAGGGACTCACACACCACTGAGCAGCACAGGCACATCCAGCAAACACACTCCTTTCTACCCATCCTTGGGATGGGATTCACCTCCCCTGAGAACAGCTCTGTCTCCCTGCAGAAGGGTGAAGGAGGACACCTCCAGGAGGTGGTTCCTCCCACCTTGGCCGATGCTAGGTGCCTAATCTGAGTCTGGCTGAAAGGAGATGTTTTCTCACAGCTCACGGGCTGGCATATGCCAAAAGGGTGATTTGTGTCCCCCAGCCAGAGAACAATTCTCCCCATAGGATATGGACACAGCAGACAAGTGAAACATGCACTGAGGAAGAAATGACCCAGTTATCTTCATCCTGTTAGCTCTGTTCCTGCCAAACTGGGTCCAGTGTCACTTGGAGATAAAGAGCAAGCACCTTATTATCACCACCATGTCTGCCCTTGAGGGTTTATTCTTTCACCCCCTCCTGTCTTTGTTTCTTTCCCTCTTCCCTGATTTTTTTCTGTGTTGTCTCCCTACTTCCTACCATGCAATTCCCACTTCCCATATGGGTTTCATTCCTCCCCTGTCCCCATCCTGTCTGCTAAAATAATCAGCAGTGAAACCCTGAATATGGCTGTTCACATTGTTTCCATGGGACTCGGTGGCAAGTCTCCTAGTGCGATGAATGAAGGCAGGACGCACTTCTCAGAGCCATTGTTTCAAGCTGTCTGCTGTCTCAGGAAAGCACTGCCAGCTCCATTTACACTGAGTCCTTGACTGCTGTGTTTTCTCCTCCATCTGCTGTGAGTAAGAAAAGAATCAGGTCCTTGCAATTTAAACAGTGGCTGCTTGGTTTGTGGAGTGCATGCTTCGTCACCATGCTTCCCATGGGCCAGAGTTGATCCATGGGGAGGATGTCAGATGACAGCATCATGAGGTGGTCCTTTGTAAGCAGCCACAGACTATATTCACTCCCTGATGTGGTTGTTAAGAGCAGGAATCTGGCTGATGACTGTGGAATAGAATCGACAAACCTGAACTGAGGTTCTCCTCCTCCCTGGAAGCCCTGATGTTCATGTTCATCATATTTACAGTTTTCAGTCCACTGAAAGCAATGGGAGGAGACACGTGTGTTTGGAGAGAGCTGCACAGACATCTCCTAACTCAAAATAACAATAATGAAAACATGCTGCAGCACCTTTTAGCTATGACACATGGTACCTCCAGTCTGTGCTGATCATTTGAAACATTTTAGTACATGATCTAAAACTGCCCACAAGGAAGCAGGAATTATGGTAGATGAACCTGGAAGACATCAGTAGGATTTGCAGGTTATAAAATAGTTTCTTTTTGGACATTTCAGATTGTTTTAATAATTTCCAGGCTTCCAGCATACAGAAACTGGCAGGGCCTTGTCCAGTGTCTGAATAGCTGAACCGTACAGTTTACAAACATGATTCACAAAAAGAAGACTAAGTGGGATCTGAATGACGTAATAAAAGTGAATATGAAGTGAGACATCCCATCTGCTGAAGAAACCAGTTTCCTGGTAATTTACCAGTTCAAGTACCAGTTTTCTGGTAATTGAAAATTCAAGGCAGTCTCATCTATTTCAGTAAAAACATCTTCCCATACCAGGAGAACAGCTTCCCATTCATGTCCTGCCCAGTGTTGCAAGAAATTTGTTCTGTCTGCTACTGCTCTTCCCCTGTTGACCCAAGTGGTGGATCCATGCTCTTCTGTGCAGTTTGTATATGCTTGAAGTGTGTAGATAGAGACCTGGTATAACAGAGCCGGGAGGGTCCCAACCTCCTATCCTAAACAAGAGATTCCCTGAACACAGGGAAGGGCGACAATGTCTTGTAAAATGCCATTCCTTCCACAACCACAGATAGCCCCCCAAAGCTCTCCTACTTCCCCCCATGCAGAACCAGGCTGCGAAGATTCCTCTGTGGGCACAATGAGAGGGTTTCACTCCTTCAGCCCGAGCAGTAGGTAGCTGTCCTATCCAAAGATCTCTGTGAGGATCTCCTAGCTCCTGTGATCACAGTGTGAAGTCCTTAGGCCTGGTTCTGGGTTTGTTTCTGGTTTGCTTCTTTTTCTGGGTTGTTTCTTGTTTTATCACATATAAATCCAGGTTAAGATTGAAGATTCCTGGAAGAAGGGGGATTCAGCAGCCAAACTCTTCCAAGCCCAATTCCTCTGAAGAAGGAGGACCTAAATTACTTGTGATGCTGCTATTCATCACAGTCCCTGGCTAATCTTATGAGGGAAACAGCTTCAGTCTAACAGTTTAGGAGTGCCCTTCCTCTCCAAATGCTCCAAGAGGTGGAGCATTTGCCTGAGACATGCAGGTCCAGGAGAGAGAGAAACTCCTCCAGCTGTTCCTGTGGAAGGAACCACTAAGTACTAGAGAGCAGGCAACATGGACAGCAGTCAAGTAGTTAGTGTTCCTGGGTAGAAAGAGGGGTGGATGGGTTCAGACTGTGATAATTGGGCAGTTTGTGCTCTTTACATAACAACTACATATTTTACAAATACATCAGAATGCACAGTGCCCTCAGAACATCAGTGGCATGGCTACAACATTATGTGAGTGGCATTTCTGCAACACATGATTCACCCTTGAGGGCTCAAGCCCTTTTCCAGGCCCAAGCCCTTTTCTAAATCTAAGCCTAAGTGACTCATCAGTTTGCCAAAATCATGTTGCCTAGGGTAAATAGGTCTTTAGCCACTGTGTTATCCTGTGTCTTTGTGCCATTTGTTATTTCATAATCTTTCATAGGCTCCTGACAGTTTCAAAAGATCAGTTCATTTAGAGGAAATTACAGTTTCAGTTTGCTTTCCCCAACAGCTGGAGAAGGCGGTACAAGCACAAAGCACATATGTGGCATTGTGGGTGGGGAGGAAGAAATTCTTCTGCAGTATTTGTAGATTAGAAATATGGCTGCCAAAAAGCAAGTTCCCAAGTGCCTGGGGTCCACATGTTGCATAAAAGCAGAGTACCATCTTGGCATGGAAAAGGAACATTGCATGAAGGACCTCAAAATCTCCCCATGGAAAAGGAACATTGCATGAAGGATGTAAAAATCTCCCCAGGTCACATTGTCCTTACTGGAGATGAAAGCCCATGAGCTGCAAAGTGGTACCCCATCAGCTGCCTTTGCCACCAGGCAATGACTTGCTTTGCTTTGACTGCTTTGAAAGAAAACCCCTTACAGGAAACATGTGCTGGGTATACAAATGCTGTGTTTCGTTTATTTATGACACAAATGCAAAACCAAACAGGCTTTCACAGTTCTAGGTCACAGATGTCTTTAACGAAAACCAGCTATTGGAATGTTAATAACAGCTTCTTGTATCGTAAGCAATGAGTCCACTCAGTCATGCTTTTAGGAAGTTAACAGTTTCAACAAATCAACCTATTAATCACTTGGCCTCCTAATAGTTCACGTAAGGGCAGCTCCTAAAAATTTGTTAGTGTGCCGTGCTGACAGTCTGCAGAGCAGTACATACAAATGCCCCAGATTCTGCTCCTCTGAGGTCCAAAAATGACAGGGTCTCCTCTGGGATAGCAATGAACAATCCATTTGATCCAAACTGCTTCCATTCATTCAGTCTTTAGTCACTTAGTTAACTTGGAAATGCTGCTGTGGCTACAAAATATTCATCAGTGCTAAGAAGATGACAATTCATGACCCCACACCAGCCACTCTGGAAACCCAAGTGACAAGCTGGTGTAAAATCATGTCCCTTAGTGCAGTCAGGGAAAGATGATGATTTATACTGGCCATGAGAAAAACTGTAAGGTGAAATTCTTATTTTCTTTCATTGGTAAGAGGCAGGCAATCTGGGTAAATATTTCTGAAAAGTGTTAGCTTGGAAAAATTGTGGAGCTCCCGTAGATTGTATCCCTTTGTTTTCCTATGAAAAGTCTGCTGCCTCTGCTCTGCAGCTTCATTCCTCAGAACCTTCATGTCAAGCTGCTTAAATTGATATGGGATGAAACAGACAACGACACCTGTGAGTTTTGTCCAGTTTTCAGCCAGGAGTACCATGTAAGCTCATTACTTCTATGTATTTTTAGACATTCTTTCAAGGTTAATCACTACTGTTGCCACTAGAAAGCCAGGAAAGATTAGCTACAGCTGGACTTTCCTCTCCTAAAGCTTCAGCTTCAGAAGTAAGCAAAGGTTTTGTGATCAGTCCTGGTGCATAGCATGGAGTTACAGCCCAGAGAGGTTTTAGCTGTTCTCACTCTCGGGTTCCTCTGCTGCAGCCCTGTGCTTAACGCGGTGCCACAACTCATCTCCAGGTCCCAAGGCTGCTGGTGGGAGGGTTGAGCTAAGACATGATGTTTCCCAGTGCAGAAGCAGGTACATGTCATGGTGGGGATGGTAACTTCTGGCACGGGAGCAGGGTGGGCAGCTGGAGTCATAAGTCTGATTGTCAAACCTTTGAATCAGCAGTTGATGACTGTGCAGAATGGTGTCATTTATCCTCTCTGCTAAAGGCATGAGAAATGCCTGTAGCAGTTCTTCATGGGAGAATGCAGGGCAGAAGAAGCTTCCCAACCTTTGTTCCATATCTGTATCTTACCCCTGTGTGCTATATTTCCCTCCCCTTCTCAGCACATGAGTAACGAGCTGTGTAGTCAAGGTGACAGCCTGAAAGATGTTTTCCCTTTATTCCTAGCAAAAGACACAGAGTCATGTTTTGGACCATTTTGGGCTTGTGTCCTCCAGCTGAAAATCAAAGCCATGGAAGTGAGATGCTTCTTCAGCAGCTTAACCAGTGCTGGGCAGCTGGCTCAGAAGGAGGGACATGCTTTGCAATTGAAACAACACTGTCTACAGAGAGCACTGCAGACCAATACTCCAAGTGTGCAACCCTAGTCCTTTGCTACACCTCATTCCAACAGAAGCTCACATTTTTAATCAAGGCATTCCATTATTAAATGAGAAACCTGTGGCTAACAAGATCTGTTTACATGGTATAATCTAATACAATACTCTCTACATGGTGTACCCAGGTTTTCTCCCCATCTCTACTCATACATACAATTTACTACCCTCACCAGGTAAGCTGGTATCTTTTCTTCATCACAACCAATCGCATTCCAATTATAGAGACAATATCACAACTTACATCATAATGCTGGACTGCACATTTAATACATGTGTCTTTACACATTTAATACATATTTGATCCCCTCTAATGGGACATAAGCACTTGTGCCTGCCAGTGTCACCAGGAAAGGTCTGTGCTTACCCCAAAGAAAACGGAGTCCCATAACCTGCAAACCGTCATCTCTTTTCCAGTAAGATCAATTCACAGATAATAAATAACTGGTTCATGGGAAAGGAAGAGGATCTGTAAGGAAGAACTGCTGAAGATGCAGTGGTTTGCTACGTAACACTCATGCTTAGCCTGCTGTTGTCAAAGGTGAAAGTTTAAGAATGGAGAGTCCTTGCCTCCCCATGCTGCATGAGAAAAACCAGCGTCACAGCCCACAGAAGGCAGTTGTTTTTGTGCAGGGTTCCTGTTTGTTACTCATTTCCCCTCCTGTGTCCCAACACTCTGCCTCTTTAAAGCTCTTCCAAGATTCCTTATAGGAGAAGGTCTGCTGCCAGCTCAGAGCTTCCTGTTGTACTCTGAGAGAGCCTTATCTCTGCAATCTTCATGCAGACTGCAAGGAGATTTTTTGTTTGTTTGTGTTTTTACAAACCAGGCCATTTCTATGGACTAAGCAATCTCTTAGTGCTGACTGTGGTGGGGCACTTTGTCAGAAAAGTCATTAAGTAGATTTGTTTAGTTTGAAGGTTTCAAATAGTTCTCTGCCTCTATAATTTCTGACAAATTAACACTGCCAGGTTGCCTTATTTAAAAGTCCTTTTAAAAGTTCTTAAAACGCCCCAGAGAGATGCCTAGGCATCTGGCAAGTGGGTCTCTCTGCCTTTCTTTGGTCTGTTTTGTCTTTTGGTTTTCTAGCACAGCTCTCATCTCTGGGCCTCTACATAATTGTGCTCAGGAAATAAGGGCTTCATTTTGTTGTAGTTCTCAACAGTAAGGGCCTCACTGCATTTCTCAGGTCCACTGAAAGTCTGTCAGCATTCAAAATTAATGTAAAAAAGGCTTCATTTCTGAGATCCTCCTTAATTTTAAATGTCTCCTTACCTCTGCATTTGTGCATCTCTGCATAGAAGCTGTATGAAAGTGAAGCTTTAAAAATGTTATTGTATCAATAATCCTTTCTTACCAAATTCTACTCTGGCTCTGGATAAAAATGGCTGTTTATGTCTGCTCAGAGGTACAAGAATCCTTCTGTTGCAATGATGGTCCTTCTCCAGTGGCATCCCAGGCATCTGCTAGCAATGGGATGAGAGCACTGGCTGTAGCTGCCAGAACAACTTTTATCCAGGTGAAGTCAACTTGAGCTTGCTCACAACAGGTCAACAATACCTGCTCCCTGGGTCAAACTCCAGATGTTAAATTTATTGAGATGTAGGTAGCATCTCTAAGGATACCTGGGACTGGGGCCCCCAGAATGTTCCACTTATTGCAGTAAATATTGAGCATTGGTATCCTGGAGTATCTGGTTTGTTAATGGCACCAAAGTGACCAACAGCAGGGTTAGCTCTCAGGAAGGTCCCTGCCAGAGCAGAATTCCGAGCAGGGAGTCCTGAATCTCAGTTCTGCCCTGTGCCCATTTCTCTGAGGTAATTAGATATATTTCACATGTTTGGATGAGGGGTTGTACCAGCTACTTAGACACCTCTCGTGGCAACGAATAATTATGGACCTTTCCAGACACTCTGTATTAGGAAAGGATTTCTCTGCTATTAGTTAAAATAAGAACAGCAGGAAGGCCTAATATCCTGGATCAGTTCTTCTTGCAAGAGGAGTCAGGCTGAGCTGGCTTTGCTCTCCACATGAATCACACACTTGCTGTTGTGACTCTGTCTAGGAATGAGGTATGGATGCCCTGAGGCTGCTCTCTGGGGAAGAGCTACCTTGTCCCAGTGCTGCCGTGGAGCGGGTGCTTTCTTATTTCTGTTCTTCTGATGAAACTGGCAGTGAAAATGTTGTAGTGCCCAACCAGATGATGGCATATCACCTGTGAGGCTGCAGTGAGCAGCTTGGGCATGCTCATGGCTTTGGGATCCACAGAGACAGTGTCATCTACGTACACCAATACAGTGATTCCAGAGATGGACAGTTCAAGGGAGCTTGGAAGCAAAGAAGTGGCAGTTTGCTCTGTGTTGGAGTGAAAGAGTGTAAATTCCAGCTTGTCCGTGTGTTTGCATTCAAGAAAAATTGGCGTGCTGAGTGGTAGCTTTCCTTTCCCTTTGGGAGGGAAATGAAGGAGTCAGAGCAGCGTGTGACACACAGCATGGATGAGAAGGTGAGCATTATTTTCAGGACTAAGAACAGAACAGTGACAAATGCTGCACTGTGTGACAATACGGGAGCAGGGAAGGCTCCAGGTAATGCACAGGGTGGCAAATGCTTCGTGTGTGCAAATGGAGAATGAAGTACTCTGTTAAAATCAGTGAAAGAAGAAGGAAAGAATCTGCTGAAGGAAACTTGTGAGATCCTAACTGGGGCCCTGAGAGGGAAAAAAAGAATATGGAAGAGGTGAGAAAAGGTTCTGGTGCTTGGGAACAGAGCAGCACAATGTAATATGGTGTCTCCTCAAGTGAATTCTCAAAACAAGAGAGCAACATGTAGCTGAGAAGTGTGATCTGGCCTCCCACTTAAAAAACCAAGGGGTGATCATCATTACCAGGAATTCACTCGTGAGGGCATGAGAGAAAAACATCAGCTTTGAACAGACCTGTCCAACTGATAATGTTAACTATTTTGCCTCATAGAAAAAACACTTGTGGACTTTCTACAGCACTGACCTTTCAACATGACTTCATGCACTGCAAGGATCCTGTTTCCAAGTAGCCCCATGAAACTGGCAGACACAAATTTTACCTTTCATTTCTCAACAGTTTACTCTTCTTTTCTAATGAGGTTGTTCCAACTGTCCTCACCAGAGACCTGTCAAGCCAAATCTGGGCAGACCGTGACTATGGCAGTGTCAGATGAAGAAGGAGCAGGTGGCCATGCCCCTAAGCTCTTTTCTTCCCCTACTGTCTCCCTTGGAGAATGGTTATCAATGCAGCAGCCTTGCTTTTGGCATCAGAAATTAATTTTCTAGCAAATTATTGAAAAGTCAGAGTTATTCTCATTTCCCAACCTGCAGCAAATAATAAACTATTAATATTGTGGTGAGTTGGAGACCTGTGGGGTTTGCCAAAGTGAGATAATTATTTGGCTACTTTGAGCAGACACCATCAGGTAGCTTTTTGTGACATTCATTTACTGCTTGTTCCCCAAAGCCTCATTATATGGTGCCCTGGGGAAGAGGTAGAAAACTCCTCTCTCTCCGCTGTCAGCACAAGACTGCATTATGTGGTGCTGAGCCATTAAATGCACAGTTCTTCAGAGCATGAACATGGTCCACCCCTCTGGCCCCAGACAGTTTTGGAGATGCTGGTGATCCTTGGGGTGTTACTGGCCCTGGCTGATGGAGATATCAGTTTAGCTGCTGTATCCATCTAGAGCACAGATGTCCATATTTGATCTCGTTGACTGGACTCCCTTCTAACTTCTTCTGAAAAGATCAGGCACTTCTACTCTATGGTTCTTCTTCACTTTTATTCAGCCTAAAGCAGAGAGCTGGAACAGCTCAGATGATTTGCTCTCTCTCCACTGACTGAAAAGATACTGTCTCTTCAATTTGGAGGGGTAGGTTTGCTCTATTTACCAAAAGCTGACTCTGACAAAGCACTCATCTGGGGGTCAGAATAATATTACAGTGTGACTTTATATGAAAATTGTGACATTTAATATAAAGTCCTGAGGGAAGGGAGATTGGCCTGAGTTGGGCAGTCTGACTCTCAGCACAAAATGTGATGGGAGCAACATGCTTCCCAAAGGAGACCTGCAGCACCACTGAAGCACCACAGCACCTCAGTTGCCTCCAGCTGCCACCACCCTTATTGGGTGGGAAAAGGAAGAAGTCCTGGGTGAAGGAGCAAGGTAGCCCAATAGCCAAACCACTTCTGCATACATGGATTTGATCCCAGTGTGGGCCATTCAATTAAGGATTGGACTTGATCCTTCTGGGTCCCTTCTGACTGAGATTCTGTGATTCTGTAACTTCTGAATGCATTTGAAGAGCTACCACTATCATGCTGATGGTTTTGCTTGGTCATCCGTAACCTGTTCTACTTCAGTCTCCAGACATTGTTTGTCTGTAACCTTTCCAGGTTCCCCTTCCAAACAAGAGCAACTAATCTGCTCTGGGCTAAACATGGCCCAGCCCTGCCAGCCCATGGAGGACTGAAAACTGCCAAGGCATATATCAAGAAAGGATCAAAGAGTAATTCAAATGTAGGGTAAGTAAGGACGTCTCCTAGATGGTCACATGAGCACTCACATCACACTCCCAGCTCCCATTTTCTGTCTGCCCAGGTCAGTCATCCCCTCATTTGAGACAGTTTTCAAAGCTGCCAATTGCCCTGTGCTCTAACAACTCCAGGCTCCTTTCACAAACAACCTGGTGACAAAAGGAGGAGAGTAACAAAGTTCTCCTCTTCCGCTTCTGACCAACATCAATAATTTAATAACAATCATTAATTTGATATTTTCTGTTTTCCCTTTTTTTTTTTTTCATTTCCAGACCAGTTCAGGGAAGGGAGGAAGAAGTGGCAGACAGTATTTTGAGCCTATCAGTCATGGTGTGAGATGAAACTGAAAAGTTTCTACGTCACTGCAAGGTCTAAGTCCCCTTGAATGTTCTTTAGATACTCAAACCCCTAAACCCCAGAGGAAATGAGAAGTAATGATAGTCTTAAAAGTCTAAATTGCTTGATCAGGGGATAGCAGCTGATAAGTACACTATGATACCTTGCAAAATTTTGCCTATTTGTAAATGAGCTTTTCCCCTGGCTTTCCTCAGTGCCAATTGAGTGCAAGTGTTGGCAAGATCCGTGCTAGTTTGTCTGGACTCCGAACCACTTTGCTGAATACTTAATCAAGCTGCTCGTCTCCCTTTCCCAACAGAGGCCATTTATACAGCAAGAGAATCAGCTGGTCGATGAAGCAGACAAGTGGAGCAGGGGAGAGGGAGCAAGCTCTTTGAATGGGATGAGAACAGAGCCACCGGCACCTCAAGAAAGTTTATCTGTCTCCAGTGCCAAGCATACACAGTGCTAATCTTTTGTTGCCATGAATATTCAAGCCCAGCTGCCAGCAACAGAGGGAGCAGCTGCAGTGGCAGAGCTGGCAGGTCCCCTCGTGCTGCCCTCGCTTGCCGACCCTGGCATCTGGGTCTGTCTGGGTGTGGGGAGGGGGAGATGCTGCTTGCATTGCAGACAACAGACAACAAGCCATTGAGCAGCCCAGCCCCACGCTTCCTCAGCAGCAAAAAGTCAGAAACTCACTCGTCCTGGAGAGCCCAGGACTGTCCTGTCTTGCTGACATGGGTATGCCAGATGCTGCAGATGTTTGGGGTCACGTGAAGCCCTGGAGGGAAGAGGTGAGTCTGGGATAAGAAAGTGCAACAGCTGGAGCAATATAGTATTGAAAGACGTCTGCTGGTGCTTGGAGAAAATAGTGAGACAAAACCCTGCAGGCTCCCTGAAAAGCTAGACATACATAGCCCTAGACAAATCACAAGTCTCATGGCTTATTTGGCAAAGATGCCTGTTTGTTATGACAGGGTGGGCTGGTGAAATGCCATTACAAGAATGCAGCACTGGTCACAGACAAGTTGGCAGGTAATTGCTGCTGCAGTGTCATGGAAGAGTTGAAGGATTTTTGTCACGTAAGGTGGGAAGCAGCAGTAAGAGGAAGCCATGAACTCTCCTCAGATGACCAACTTGTGCTTCTCCACCATTTAGGTTAGCATTTCAGGGACAGGGCAATGTAAGAGCAAGTCTTTGCTTCAGCATACTCCATAGGGGCAGATAAACGCTCTGGTACAAGTGTCAAAAGACAACAGGTCAGAGCAGACATCCATGCTGCCAAGGAATCACTCTGCCCAGCACCAAAGTTATCAGAGGCTGTAATGACCCTGCCTTGGTGTGGAAGATCACTGAGACCTTTGCTTAGATTTCCCCTGTAATGCAATGAAATATGCTAGGGGAAAAAAATAAATTAAAAAAAAAAAAACAACCAAAAAAATAACAACAACAAAAAAACCCAAAAACCAAAAAAAAACCAACAAAAAAAACCCACAACAAACCAAAACCAAAACATGACTGCAGAAGGCAAGACCAAGCTTCAAGAAACACCTGAGGCTCAGATTACTTCCCACCAAACACAGAGTGGTCATTGTCATAGAGCTTTGGGAGGCTGGAGACTGCTGCTGATCTTTTTGCTTCTGTGTGTTGAAGAAGGTCGCTCCTGGAGCCCTTGCTATGGTCAGCTGTCAACTGCTGACATTCAAAAATGTTCATTCCCCTTCTTCTGAGGCTCTAATTCCCTTCAGGAAAGCAGAGCCTCAGAGCAGCAATACATTCATGTTACAATGCCACAAGCACAACATCGCCTAACCAGAACTGCAAATTTCCTGCTCTCTGGCATATAACTTTCCATCAAGCACAGGCATACAGCCACAAAACAGACCAGTTATCCAGGCCTCCTTGGTATCCAGGGCTCAGAAGTAGCTGGTATTGCTAGAAAAGCTACCAGAAACAGAGACAGACAGGTATCCTACGAGAGGGAACAGCCTTTGGAGGCTGGAGGTGAACATTGTGCAGTTAGCTATTGATCTCCAAGAAACGAGGGACTGGAATTTTCCAGAAGTGACCTGAAACATCTGGAAGAGACCTGGACCAGAAGATACCTAGAAGATGACCAGACCTGATCATCTGGGAGTTTGCATCCCCAGAAAAATTTCTGTAGGCAGCCCATAAGGAAAAATGAGCCACAGACCTGCCTTGGGATTTACATTTTAGAACACCACATGGACCAGGGTAAGCACTCTTAAGCAGGAAGTAATGCAGCACAGCAGAGGGAAAAAAAGTGATCTCTTGATGATGCTGAACTTTCCAGTCCTCAGTCCTGTCTCTATCCTTCCAAATTAAAAAAGAAATTCTATGCTAACTGTATCTGCAAATAGGCCATCTCAGACAAAGAGGGGAAAGTAGGAATAAAGGCAGGAGAAATCACATCTATCAAAATGTTTCATGTTTTCTTTGCCTTTTTTGTATTAATTTTTAAAAGATAACCTAAATTGAAAAAGCTAATGACATATTTTACATTTAAGTAGGAGCCTTAATGATAAACACAAATGTTGTAGTACCTACTTGAATGATCTGATTTTTTGCCTAAATGCAATTTTACCAATTTTCTGGCTAAACCCTTCACAGAGTAAGAGCCCAGCCACGCCACAATCCACTTGCCTGGCACACATCCCATTCAGTATTGGAATGGACACAGTATATAGATGCTTCACATAGATTTATGGCTATCTTTGTGCCTAGATTGATATTAAATGATAAACAGTTTGTGGAAAAGAGCTTTATCCACAGCAAATCCACCTCCGCCTGCTGCTGCTTTTTCACACGAAGAGGTCAAGGGTTTAGAAACTGATTTCAGACTCCCAAGCTGTTACAGACAAAGTGCTGATATAGCAGAAGGAAGGGCCATGGTCACAAAAGGTATCTTTGTTTGCAAGAATTTAAAATCCCTTCTCATATTCCACTGCTACTGTATTTCTTTCCTCCAGGTTTCACCTTGGATTGAGCTACATCCTTCTGGCCTTAGTACCATTAGATATATTTTTCTCATGCTTTTTTCTGGATTTGAACACAGTGGATCACATGAAATTCAGTAGCACTGCTCTGTGCTCTAGGAGCTCTCATGACTTTAGCCAAAGTGTTCCTGATGATCCCTCATTGCTTTGAAGTGCTGCTCTGCACTCTCCAACGCACCAGGTGTGCACACAGCACTGCTGCTGTGCCACAAAAGCACATTATAGACCAGATGAGCATAGAACAAGGATCTGATAAAAGGAAAAGGGGGACAGAGCTGTAGCTGGGCTCCCCTTGCACCACAGTGCTCTGGATGGATTCAGTTGGCTCCAGATCTGGCCAGTGTCTGAGCTTGGCTCCATGGCATTCCTCATGTACAAATTCACCTGATGGAGTTGGATGCCTGATTTAAGGCTACTTTGGGATAGGAGAAGGGCCTATCCAGCAAGATACATTCCAAAATGAGAAAGCCCCTTCAAACTCTCGTCACAAACCACTGCAAAGGAGTGAAGGGTTTTAATAGGGAGAGAGAGCAGGAGAAGTTGACAATGCCAAGAAACAGGTGAAGGGTCCTACATATCAGATTTAGGAAAACATGGTCAAGGGAATGTTTAGACTTTATTTTTACCTCCATACTACTAAAAACAGCTGAAATGCCACCAGGGTATACTCAGCACCAGCTGCAAAGAGTTTTAATCCCATCTGAAGGAAGCTAAGGGACTTGGTGTAGCCACATCTAGTTCCCCGATGCCCAGCATCCAGAAAGGAGTCCAGATCCACAGGCTGGGGGGAGGAACTGAGTCTCCTCACAAGATTGCTCCACCTTGCAGATGTAAATGAGATCCCCCAGACTGACTAAAGGGGAAGTGTGTGCCTTCCCACAGAGGAAGGCAGCTCAGCAGAGGAGGTTTGGGCTCCCAAGGAGATGTGGAGTGAGGATCCCTCTTGCGCTTGTCTTCTGACTCAATGGGTATTGGGTTCTTCCCCACACAGTGAAACTTTTTAATAGGAGCCATCAAAGCTATTCCCCAGCATCCCGTGTTTATTCCAGCAAATACACACCTGGGAATGGTTTAGGTGAACTCTGAGGAAGACAGGTACTAAATTGTTCAGAAAAACAAAAACAAACATAGCTTTTTCTGGCCATGGTGATTTCTTGTGAGGGTGGGAAAAAAAAATAGGAGGCAGATTTTAGCTAAGTGAGAGAGAGGAGAGTAGGAATTTCGGGGTTTACAACCTGAACTCAACTTCCTGAATTCTGCCAAACAATCTGTTCAAACACCTAACTCCTTACTTAGGCCAAACAAATAATGAGTACAGTTAATCAGCTATATTTGCAATCTGGGAATAGTTTGTGCATGTGTTGTGGTGGGAGGGAGAGTGTCATGCAGAGACTTGCAGATATACCTGTGCTTGGTGTACACATTTCCCTTTATCCCTCCCATTTGGCATAAGATTAGTTACACAGAATGGAAGCGTCTCATTTTTTGGTGATGTGGAACTTCTCAGCACTGCATCCCATCCTCTGCTGGGGGCCAGTTCAAGCAAGGACTGCTGGGGGAGCATATGTGCTCAAACACATCAGCTGCTCTTGGCATTCTGGCTGATCCCAGTACATGGATGCAGCTGGCAGGAGCCTAGCAAAAGAGGAGGAAGAAGGGATGGGAAATACGTGACACATATCTTGGGTAGCAAAACACCTTGTTGCAGCCCTGACCTGAGGGCAATCAGTGAGAAGGGGACTGATTCAGAGAGCTTTCTTCTGATGTACTGAAAGGTAGAAACAAACCATACAGGCAGCACTCTATTCTGTCCCGTCTCCTGAAATCCAGCCCATGGTGTCCTTTACAGGGAAGCATGTGCCGCTCTCTGGAAGCCCCTTTTCCCAGGTGGGCTGGAGGCGCTCCCTCAGCCCAGCGTTGTCTCCAGCCCACCGGCCATTAAAGTTTGCTAAGTGTCCCACTGCTTCCTGCATGTCTGATATCTTCCTCTGCCAGGCTATGTCTGGCCTCTTCTCCCTGTTTAAATACGGGCAAGATGTTTTTCTGGTGCTCATTTTGTAACAGTTTCTTAAGATATTTCCTGTTTGTTTGGGGTTTTTTAATTTTTTCCTTTTTACCACAATTGGGTTTTAATGCCTGTGTGTTCAAAGCAAGAACCTGCCCAACCCACAGGCCAAAGGGCATCTGTCTTGTTTTGCCAGGTGCCAGAAACAGCAACTGGACTCTACCCACTGCCTGGTGGGTGGCAATATTCTTCACAGTTTCTACAGCACTTCCAATTTCCAATTTTGTAGAATTCCCTCTAAGTCTGCTGTATAACACAGATACTGTTGCAAATCACTCTGACTCTGGTTTAACATCTTTAGTCTTTGGTGCTAGAGTGATCCAGAGAGCAGAGGGTCGTGCTGGCAAATATAACTGAGGCTTGGCACAGAAAACACAAAGACCTTAATTCAAGTTTTTCAAATGACCCTCGGAACTTCACATAGTAAAAGGAGATGTATAGGAACATCTGTAATTCTTTCTCTTGCACCTTCTCATTTGGAGTCCTCCAGAAAATCTGTGCCCAGAACAACAAATATGGCCAAATCCATTCTGCAGTTGAACCTATAACAAACCAAAACCAGCAGCATAAATTTCTAACCAAGATTCATACAAAAAATCCAGTTGTACCCAAAAAAATGGACAGACAAAATTCCTTGATCCTTTCTACTGTCACAGGAACAGGCTGGTGCTCTGGGGCTTTTGTCCTCGGTGGAATATGGGGCCACTGCCTTCTCAGATGCTGGGGAGGACAGGCTTTACAATGTGCTTAAATTAGAGGAGAAGCTGGAGGATGCACCCTCTGCACTCCATGTGTCAGGCAGCACTGAATCCTACATCCATGAGGGACAGCTCTTTCACAATCATCTGTCAGCTCTAGGGCCATGGCATACCACCAGCCAGCAGCCACCCAGCACATGTGTTAGACAGCTCAGGGCTGCCTGTGTCTCCCTGCACCCCTTCAGACCCAGGAAGCTGCTGCTGCTGCACTTTCCACGTGGACAAGCAAGCAGAGTTTGCAGTCTACAGTGTTGCTGCAATCCTGAAAGCAGCTTGAAATTCTAGTGGAAGTGGTTCAATGTAAGTGTCTGCAGCACACAAGAATGCTTTGGATTCTTGACAAGTGACAAAGCATCCGTTTCGGCATGAGAAAAATATGAGGGTGCGTCGCAGGGCTGGAAAGGGACATATCAGATATTCTTATGCCATCCCTGACTATTTTTATCTGCCTTACAGGTGCTTA
Organism: Hypocryptadius cinnamomeus; assembly: GCA_013400635.1. Lineage (NCBI taxonomy): Eukaryota > Metazoa > Chordata > Aves > Passeriformes > Zosteropidae > Hypocryptadius > Hypocryptadius cinnamomeus. The sequence continues at coordinate 47,260 of VYZP01067445.1, forward strand.
ACTGCTGATGTAGTTCTTTTAAGCTCTGTGTTGCTCAGGTCTGCGTTTTTTGATTTGTGCTATGTGTTTGGCTCCAAGGTGTCCCCTTTCTCATGGCAAATCCATCAATAAGAAAAGTTTGAAGATATCTGTAGGATGAGGACTTGAAACTGAACTCAGCCCCAATCCATCAAAGTATTTCCATGCAAGTACTTTAAGTGGGGCCATAAATCACAGTATAGTAAACTTCTTCTAGACTGATCCCTGTCCAATGTAACACTGCAATGCCATTTTGATATGCACATTGATACATGGCATTAAGAGCTTCAAAGATTTAAAAAAAAAAAAAGTGGGGCACCTGAAGCAGCGATCCTTTCTGAGCCCAAATAACTAAAACAAAAATCCAAATCTCTGTTTTGTTGCTCTCTTAATAGTATAATTGTGGCCAGATGTATGGTGCCTATTTTTTCAAAGTAAACTGAATTTTTGAGGGAAAAAACCCTCATTTCACAATTTGCTGATGCAGTACCTCAGGCTGATGCCAGACAAGATTTGACTGACATGCAAATTTTTCAGTTCATGCATCTTATGTGTAAATTATCATATTTATGCTTCTATGCTTAGTTCAATACTGGAAACTTTTCTACTGGGTCACTAGAAAACTTTATAGCATGTCTGAGTGGTGATTATCTGATGCACAGTGCTTCCTGCCATTCGAGTACTGCACTCTTGTGTGCAGATACAGCTTGGTACCGTGGTGCCAGACACCAAGCTGTGTCCCACCCAGGCCCTCCACCTGGGAACCTCAAAGGTCCCAGCAGGGGCAGATAGTAGGAACCTGGCTCTGGAGGGGTGAATGAACTACAAAAGGGGTAAAAGCATTCCCTGACATTACACAGCTGCAAAAACATGCACCTGAGCAGGCCCAGCCAGCGAGGGGATGGAAGCGTGACTAGCCTTGAGCTGCTGTGGAGCTCTAATCCCAGCTGCCCTTGTGGCAGGTGACAACTGAGGCAGAGACTGGGGTATTTTGTGTGCCTGTCAGTCATGTGCCATCGCCACGAGAGCAGATGGGGCAGGCACGGCACGCAGGGACCTGCCTGCACGACAAGTAAATACACAGAGCTCATTCAAGGCTCTTGCCGTGAATGCGCTCACTGGTTCACCCTCAACCCAGTCCCGCGTGTGGGCAGTCGGCAAATTTGGCCTCAGGCCCAGCCTTGAGGCTGCTGTTAAAATTCAGCGTGGATTCAGCACGGTGTCAGCTTTGGCACTACAGGGCCCGGGAGCCGAGCGGCACCACAGGCCATGCTCGGACACACCGGTGTCAGCTTTGGCACTGCAGGGCCCGGGAGCCGAGCGGCACCACGGGCCATGCTCGGACACACCACAGCTTTGGCACTGCAGGGCCCAGGAGCCAAGTGGCACTGCGGGCCGTGCTCGGACACACCACAGTTTTGGCACTGCAGGGCCCGGGAGCCGAGCGGCACCGTGGGCTGTGCTTGCACACACCGCAGCTTTGGCACTGCAGGGCCCAGGAACCGAGCGGCACCACTGACACACCGGTGTCAGCTTTGGCACTGCAGGGCCTGGGAGCCGAGCGGCACTGTGGGTTGTGCTCGCACACACCGGTGTCAGCTTTGGCACTGCAGGGCCCAGGAGCCGAGCGGCACCGTGGGCCCTGCTCGGACACACTGCAGCAGGCACTGCCCTGGTAACTGCTGCTGGCTCCTCACAGGGCCGCGATTGTAGGCCAGAAGGAACCAGGCTCCTCCCGACAAAGCACGCTGCGTGGAAGCAAAGTGTTCGCTTACCCCAAACTGTGAATCACTTCTGAAAAGGCAGACCTCTTCCTGGTGTGTTTATACATATAGGGAATCTGCATAAACATGCCACATGTCTAAGCACATGGGCCCAGCCATATGCACCCATGAATACACACACGCTTCCTTCCGTGTGTGTGCGTGTGCGTATGGATCCCTCTGCCAGCACCAGATTTCTGGCAGGAGCTCCTTCTGCCCTTGCCCCACAAACAGCAGGCACTAATTCTCCCATCTGCAGGCTTCACCCTTTTCCTTGCCTTGCTTTCTTGCCTGCCAGCAGACATGCCCTCTCTTTACCTAGTCAGTCTTGCAGTCTCCCCACCACTTCCTAAACTGGTGCTTTTTAGCAAGCAAATTCTCTGTTGAAGCATGGTGTCATCAGGGGAAGAGCTGCAGGGACCAAATGCTGCAGAGATTAAGACAGCACGATGTGCCGAAGCCTGCCCACACCCCACCTCTGACTGGCACTCCAGAGGCACAGCTGGGCACACCTGAAAACCCCAGAACCAGAGCAATGACATACCATTTATCTCTGCCTTGGCTTGTGGTGAATGGTATTGCATACTGAGGATAAAAACACAATAGCAAGAGATTACAAGCAGAGTTTCAAATATGCTGATTTCTGTTTTTCTTTTGTTTTCTAAATTTGTCTATAGGTTATTGTAATTCTGTGTAGCACAGTGATGCTTTGGCTTGAAGCCAAAGGCAATAGAATTTTGAGGCAGCTGACTGAAAGGTTAGAAATTGGGTTAATACATTTTTAAAAACAGCTTTAATATTAGGTGGTCATCTGCTTTCCCTATTAGATCAGTCTTTTTAATCTTTAGCTATGCTATTTAGCTGCATGCTGTTCATGAGATTTCACAGTTATTTGAAACCAGACTTTGTCCCGGCACTTCTATCTTACGTGTTTCGAGAGACAGCTTCAGATCTGGCTTCATCCACTGAAAAGATTAAACTTTCATAGAGAACTGCCTTAGGTTTAATTAAAGTAGAAATGCAATTATACTTTCTTTTCCTGACTCTTTACAGAAGTTTTTTAAACCCATACAAGTGTTAAATTCACTCTGAGGTGAAGCTGGTGAGGATATTTGCTCTGAATGATTGTTCACTTTTTACCACTTTCAAATATGAACGACAAATTTGAGAACAAGTCCTGTAATATTTGTTTTGACAGCACTGCTGAATTAAGAAAACTTGAAGGACCATCCTGATATCTCTGCAAACCACCTTTGTATAATTTTATCAGATATGATTACCATGTCTCTTTCTAGAACCATCTCCTTAAAAGAAACAATCAGAGGCAAAGGAGGGTAAGAGTGTGTAGATGAGGAAAACTTCATTTTTTTTCCTTACAACAAAAACAGCTCCAAAGCTGGCCAGTATGTATCTCTCACATGTTTTATCCTCTCCCCAAATCCCTCCTAGGTTTTGTCATTTTAAAAACCTGCAAGCTGGGACATCAAAGAGAGCCCAGGCATAAGAGGAAAGCAAGCATGGAGGCACTGTAAAGAATTAATACACAAAGACCTGTGGGATTAGTGCCTGGAGATTTAGGTCTGTTCACAGCCACAGTGGAGACTGTGCAGGCAGAGCATGAGAAAAGATCTGCCTTGAATATCAGAGTGTCCTGGTCAAGGGTTTTTTCAGATCTCCTTTGCAGGATGGGAAGGTAAAGTCAGCACAAGCAGATCTACACTGAAACAACAGCTGAGTTATCAACTCAAGATCCCTTCCTGCCAGTCAGGGCTGTCACAAAGGCAGGTTTGGTTTTGCTGGGGCAGTTTGTTTTGGTTTTGGAAGGATATGCTTTGTCCTTGAGATTTTTTTCTTGTTGGACAACCAACATTTGGGGCAATGCCATAGATTCCATCAATGCGGGAGCCTGCTGCGCCTTTTCTTTCTAGACTGAGCCCCCAGCCTGTGAGACCAGCATGGTGTCTCTTGATCCCTCCAAATGAAATTAGGAAAATGGGCTGGCTGACTCGCATCTGCCCTACGCTGCACGAAACGGCATTGCAGAGAGGGCGCATTTGCTAGGAGAAGTAATAAATGTAATTTCCTCCACGAATTAGCTGTGCCACACTGGTTCCAAAGGGGTCAAAGGGAAAACAAGAAAAGAGCCACTGTCTGTTAAAATACCAGCCCCTGACTTATCAAAGGAAATGGGATATCAGGTCATACTTCAAAACCTAATGACAGCAGTTCAGGGGATTTGATCAGACCTATTTCCTTTGCCCAATTTTTACGGGGCACTGGGTACCTTAGAGTGAGCACAGAGCCCTCTGTGCCTTTGAGGAGAAGGTGACTAAGGATAGACCAAAGGGATGGAGGGGAGGGCAAAGCAGGGCACCGGGTTGTAACCAACTGGCTCTGTTGGTGCCTAAAGTGACCTTGTGTAGAAGCACGAAGAATTTCAGATCGGCAGAATGTAATTACTCTGGTTGGAAAGTTGCCAAGATTCTGGCATTAACATCCCCATGCCTCTAAAAAATGCCACAGGGCCAGAACTATAGATTTCTCCATGGCTAAAATACAGCACTGAAGAGGTAGAGGAGCCTGTAAGCTTTGTAAGCAGCTTGAATTATTGTATAGTGGGGGTTGCAAGAGCAATTAGGTTTTACAAATCTCTCTTTTAGCTTAAAAACCTGGCTAAATGAAAGCAAAATGGTGGATATTCCCTTCCACTCTCCGTCCCCCAAGCCCCCCATCCCCCACCCTTTCCCCTCTCCAAGAAAAGCAAGAAGAAATTCCCATAGAACTGCAGCAAATACAACCTGGTAAAATAGCACACACGGATTGTTTATCTTCCTCTCTTCCACCAGTGTCATTGCTTTTTGCAAATCAATCTCATCCAGAACAAAGTCTATAGCAGAGAGAACAACACTCAATTCTAGCACCATCCTAACACCAGATAAAGACTGAGAGCTACAGTGCCCCCAACAAGACAAAGGTGAGGTTTTTTTACTAAGCACCTCCTTCTGCTTTGCGACAGTTCAGAGGAAGCCAAACTGAGTGCCCTACACTTGGCCAAAGTTTAAGAGGACTTTCTGTAGCACAAAAGGCAATAACACTATTGCAGAGTATTGAGCACTGCTGAATTCATTGGCCAGTAGAAACATTTTGTACAACCTGGTGTGGAGGTTTCCTATACGGGTCTTTAAAATCCAGGAGCCCACATCTGGTGCCAGAGGAGAGGAAGTGACATGCTAGCTGTACAACATGCTAGCAATACAACAGCTGTATTGGATTATATTCATAATTCTCAGAAATGTACCAAAACACTTTCCAGCATGCAAACACTTGTGCTTCAGGATTAGTCTTGAAAAGGCAGAATCGAATTCTTCCCTTTCCTGGCACTCTCCCCTTGACCTACAGGGGATCAATCAACTTGTGAGCTACAGACGAATATTTGCACACAATAAAGATACTTTTCAGATACAGCATTTGGCAGGGGCTCATTAGAGGACAAAATGACACTGATTTAGACAAGGAGTGGCATTAACTTTTCTCCTTGCAAAAGGCGAAGTATATCAGTCACACAGAAAACAGAAGTGAAGTTCTGAGAATGGGGGCCCAATAGAAAAGCCTGAGTGACTTTGAGAGCCCTATGGCATTGCCACACACTGCATGTGCAGCCATGCCACATGATAAAGTTGTGGCTATGCACTATGACTTCACTTTTAGGTCAGAGCTGTGTCTCTTTATGTGACAGTTGTACAGAAGAGCTTGAAAAAGCAAAATGGAATAGTCGCTGTGACACTCTCACATCTTTCTTTTCAGATGTTGTTTTAAAGCCCAGGCTCTGAAATAAGACAATGATGAAATACTTGTGTTTTCAAAATTAGCTTCTGTCCTTCTCTGCTACAGAAGAATGTCTAAAAAATGCTGGAGGCCTGAAACAGAAGCAGCAGAACTTCATTTTGTAAGTGTCAAAATTTCTTGGTCTCATGCTCTCTATCTGGCAAGATTGTTTGAAAGCCCTGGGGGCTTCTTCCTCAGGACCTTGCCTGACCTGCAATATTTAAACAAACATACAGGAACACATCCTTTCATTGCTTTCCTACAATTTTTGCTGCTATAATTATGCATATTTTTATGAAGGCTAACAAGAGAGGTGAATAGTCTAACTCTCCATGAGGGCTGTCTTTTTCCCAGGGTTAAAATCTGTAAGTTTCCACAGTACTGTTGCTCTTGTTTGTACCTAAGGGTCTAATAAAAGTTAGCCACTCCTGCACAGATTTTTGGTGGAAGTGCATTTGCTACTTTTTATAACAAGGGAAAACAGAAGCAGACTGCCAAAGAAACTCACATGACTGACTGCAAGTGAATCACTCAGTGCTATTTCTTGTGTACGCATAGTTTTTCAGTCCCAGCATGCCCAGTCCCCAGAGAAGGATCTCCCCCTTCCTCTATTTTGACTCACTACAGTTGCATTTCTTCTGTAGCATCAGCCCAAACTGAAGCCCAAATGCCAGAGACAATAGTTCTACTGGACAGATTAAAAAAGGAAGTCATGAGATGTCTTAGATTATGCAAGGTGGTGCCCTGATGTAATACAGAAAACACCCCAAGAAGAGGCTTAGTGAAAAGAAAAAAAAAAAAAAAGAAGAAAGAAAAAAAGAAGGAAAAAAAAGCTGGAAACACTGACCACAAGCTTGTATTTTAGGCAGGGGAAGGGAGCTCAGCTGGTGTCATTCCAGTGCAGACCAACTTTTTTTCACAATTTAAGATGTGTTGTGATTGAAATAAAGCTGTCCATACAAGCATTGCCAGCCTCAGAGGTACTCCGTAATTCTAAGCCCTGCTGAGATTTTGTGCTCACAACTGTTTGATAATGCTCAAGCAATGTATCTGCACCCTGAACCACTGAAGGTACTCCTTTTATAAACAACAATTTTCAAATACCTAAGTATGTATTAATCAAGGTGCAATACTGAATAGGTATGTTGTCCCCAGAGGGCAGTCTTCAAAGTACTCCTCAGTTCCTGAGAGCAAAAATATGAAACAAGAGCAGCAAGAGATCACCAAGGACTTCCTAGGTGCTCACTGTAAGGTCATTGAATTGCAATATGATAGTCCCAGTGGAACATTAGGAAAGTGTATTTTCTTTTTTAGAATGACAACAGTGTAATTTTCTGGCCTTCCCATGCATGATTGGAGGTCTCGCATTTCTGGATGATCTGGATTAGTGTAACTTTAATCTGTTGCAGCATTCATTCCATCACCAGCTCTGGCAGCAATCCAGGCAGAGGACAGAAAACCTCCAACAGACTTTCTTTGGGAGCCTTCTTTTCCCTATCCACTTCACAGACATGGTGACAGAGCTTTTTCTGACTCAGCAATAAGCTTGTCTTATACTCCTGTTGGCTTTGAGAGCCTGAGATAGCCACACAGCCATCTGCCACAGGTATCGTTCTTCTCTCTTTATCATACCACTATGTGACTCAAAATCCACAGAGTAGGCAAGGAGCAGAACCAGGAGGATGCACTAAGTTTTTTACACCTTCAAAGAACAACAGCATTAAGCAGATGGTAACTTATCATGAACTATTTTATTTGGTTCTGGTTTGCCTCAATTTTAAGAAAAAGGTGTTAACTGCATGAAGAGTCCATCATTATATACTATACGAGGGGAAGAGAAAAAAAATCAATACTCAGTTAAAAATAGACTCCCCAAAAAATAGGCTTTCTTTTGAGAACCCAGTAAAGTGAAAGCAGAAAATGGAGCCCTGCTGAACAAAACCTAGAATTGTGGCACTTCTCATGTGTGGTGGCAGATTAAACCATGACAGTTATGGAACAATCCCCATCTCTTCCTGCAGCCATTCCCGTCTCCCTCAAGCGGGGAGCTGCACCCTCACTGCAGGATCAGCTGCAATCAGGTGAAGTGCTGTAGCAGCTCCTGTACCGCCATCATGTATCAAAGTCAAGTTCACAATGTGGCTTTTTTTTGCTATCTGCTGCTAATTATCAAGAAGTAAGATACTCCTCACCACCAGATCCTCTTGCCTACTCAGCAGAGCTCTTTAGGCTGGTTCAAGAAGAGAAGTTGTTCTCTAAGAGTGTGAGCACCGATTTTTCTCTTCTACTCAGATCTTCCCCAGGTAACACCACTGCAAAGCAACCATTTTGGGAAGGGACAGAACAGCTGAGGATCCTAATCAGTTCAGACATCTCAGCTTAATCTGTTGCCTATACAGTACCTGCTTCATCCCTACTCTGCAGCTCTTAGCACTTCTCTGGAGCTTTGGAGCACTGACAGACTTATGAAGTGTCCTGCCTTATGATGGCCTGACCAAGACTCAGGATGTATAGCAGAGTGGAATGCTTTGTGTAGGACCCAAAAACTTACACCACTCTGTGGCCACAAATCTTCCTAGCTCTTATTAAAGATTAGCCTTTACGAGTATCCAGTCTCTCTCAGAATCACTCACCACATGACACAAAAAACACAACCAGCTTCACTCTAGAGTTGGGGCTGCTATGAACAAGCCCCTTTAAAGAAGTGTGCCATCTGTAAATAAAGCAACCTGCACTTGTGAAGCCAGACATCTTCACTAGGAAGAAAGGCTCTCAAGTCAAAGGCAATAAAATATCTCAGTAGGACTGTTGCAGAGCTTAAATTCCCTCTTTGAAGTAGCACACAGTAGTGTTGTTATGTGTGCTAATGAATAGCTCAGCATTCTCAGACTAGTTAGTTAAGCACTACAAGGAATTAGAAATGCCTTGTGCCAGCCACTCTTTTCTATGGAGCCACTGGCAATATTTTTGTAGTAGTTTGTCTCTGAAGCCGTAGAAGTGGCATTGATGAGCCTTCCCAGAGAAGGAGGGAAGGAAGAAAGTGAAAGCAGATGTACTGGATAAATAATAAAAACCCTGCAATTTATTTCCAAAAAGTCCCAAGATGCAATTTCAGCAGCAGCAAACACAGTGTTCAGCAGCACTCCGAACAAACACAAGCATATTAGGATGAGACAGAGACATGTAGAAATGTGAGTTCCCTATTCCCTCTTACTCCTTCTGGTTATGTTCATCTGAAAAACTACTAAGGCCAGAGAAAGCAGTTAGGTATCTGTAATCAATAACAAATCAACTGCTTTTGAACAGGAAACTTTGCACCTCTCTGCTGTCTGAAAAAATAGTGTGTGGGATATCTTTCACAAGAGATGCACAGTATTATTATGTGGACCAAAGCCAGGAGTCAAAGCCAGGATAGCAGCAGAGAGAATATAACTGTGATAAGCTATTAACAGCAGTTCAGTGGCTTCTCAGCTTAGCCTCACTTTTGCCAGCAGGAAAGGTCCTGAATACTACTTCATTGAACATAACTGCCTTAAGCAATATAGCCTCATTCATTTGAGCATCTGTTTCACCTGCTAAAGAGAAGTGGGTTTGGTTTTGTATAGGCTTGAAGTGACAGCAGCCTTGAGAACACTTTCAAGGAAACTTATGGAAAGGGAGGCTCTTAAAAAACATTAAAGCCGCTCTGCTTTTATTTCTGTATTCCAGATGCACTTCTATTTGTCCCCTAAATAAATCCTCACTCTCTCCATTCCTTGACTTAAAATATCAGTGCTGAAGTTCCAGTACCTCTGTGGATCATTGTAACTAGTGTGACAGCCTCAATCTACACATGGTGCCTGGGAATTCAGTGGCAGAAACAGTCCTGCTCAACCTCCCTCAGAAGGAAGCAGCCTCAGCAGCATTACCTCTGCCAGCAGTCAAGGAACTCTGCTCTACCAGCTAACGAATGCAGCTGTCTTTTGCAAAGATTAACAAATCTGGGATGGGGGGAGAAGGACACAGTCCAGACCCCATCTGTCCTCTTGGAAAACCCCCCTTCCCCACATGCAGATTCCCGTAACCCAGCTAAAGAAGTCCCCTTTAAGCACAAGGGACACCTCCCCAGCCTCTGCTGCCTGACAGATCTCAGCCCATTACCAGCAGCCTGTGCTGTCATTGTCTCCCAAGTGGCCTGTGCAGACCCAAGTCCTGCCCCAGAGTGCCTCTGTTTCCCATGGCAGAGAATACCTAACCCTGCACCTTAAAGTCTGCCCACTACCCTGCAGCCAGCGAGCGCCAGGCAGCTCCCTGGGTAAAGAAAGATGCATTAACACACAGTGCTCCTTGGGAGAAACATAAAACCCAAAACCAACTCCCCTCCACCCTCCACACACTTGTTTTTACTTACACTCTGATCAGTTCCAAGAAGTCTGTTTTTCACCCAGCATGCTGCTGTCAGGATACACACAGTCTCGCAGTTGACTCCCATTTGTCATGATTATTGTTTCCACCAAGAGAGATCCTGCCTTAGGAATACACATTATCTTTACATATCCAAACTCTCAGCAGCCTGAGACACAGTAAATTAAATAGCTCACTATTACCAAGAGCTGAAAGTCCTTTCCCCTTTTCTCACCTCTTCTCTCCCTACACATATCTTGTCAGATCTTGTTGCCCACTGGTGTCATCCACAAGCCAGAAGAATCAAATGCCAGCTCAGATGCATGTGAAGTCTCTGCCTCAGGCTTTTCTCTCTCCCTGCAGGTCTTCTGGGCAAGACCCAACTTAATCAGGGGTCACCTGTTCAACAGAATGGCTAAAAGCTCCATCTTTCTTCACAAACATCACTCTCTAACACAGGACATGGTTCAGCCATTCTCTTTCCAGAAAATAAATAGAACATGTTAATAAGTGTCCTGCAGGCATCTACAAGGATGGCCTGTAGTGTTGCAGTGGTGCTAAATTAGGACAGTCATAGACAGTGTCTGAAAAATACAAGGAACTTGGGGTTTTTTTCCCCTCACAGTGACTACTGCGACTAGTTTTCACTGACAATTGCAGAAGTCAAATTAAAGAAGATGGCTGTTATATGAATTAGCATTTGGACTTTCATGTGTCTAATAAGTTCCAGCATCAGAAGCAGCTTTTCCTCTGCCCACAGCCTCTGCTCTTTTTCTTTCATACAGATTCTCTAGTACCTCAAATTTTGAGCATACACCATGGGTGTTGTCTTTAGAGTCATTCCCCATCATCTATTTTCAGGAAACTTACAGTAAGTCAGTTACTTTAAATGTATGTGTCAAATAAAATTGCATTCGGCAAATACATTCAGAAATCACAGAGGAAAAAAATACAGACACATAAAAAAAGGATATAACAAATGTGCACAAGCTCAGATGCCCAGGTATTGTTTCCTTAGAAACCAGGCAAAGGACAGCAAAATCCTGTAACCAACAGCAATGTCTGTAGCAAGGCCTCAAGACTTAATAGTAAATCCTTGTCCTTTAGAGTAGGAGCTCAAAAAAAAACCCTCCCTCTCCTGGAGAGGGAGGATACAGCTGCAACACATGGTCAGGAGTAGATAGTGATTGCCTTGTAAGGTTCAGATGCTAAAATTTATAGTGACAAGTGATACAGCTGAGAATGTGATAAATACCATCCTTGCAAAGAACTGGCAGGAGGCTGCTGCATTATCAGCACCCTGAGTAAAGAGAAAGGTTTATCAGGGAAAACATCTGCATTTACTATTCTATGGAATCGAGTCTGAATTTCAAAAATCTCCATCTAGCTCTTATACCAAGGAAGGGATTTTGCAAAGTAAAGGTGTTTGATGGAAATGGGAAAAAATGGTGTTTGATGTCTGCCTTGTCTTCCAGTCCACCTGGAGAACAGCCCAGCACTAGCACCCACATGTGTAAGGCTGTGTTTTGAGAAAAGTTCTTCAATCCAAATCCTTTGCCAAAAGTCTTCAGTAAATGGCACCAAAATGATTTTTGAGTGTTGTATGACTCGTTTCAAATAGGGAGAGTTAGAGTCCAAGCACCCTACAGATTTCAAACAGTAAAAATCTGTACAGATCTTGTGCAGCACAGCAAACTGGTGTTATAAGGCACATAACTCCAGTAACACTGCTCTAGAGTGTTCCAGAGAAGACTTCAACCTGCAAGGACTCTGGAGTATCTTAGATGTAGACTTGTATGAGGCTGTGTCAATGTGCAAAGCCGCAGAATTTGTTTGAAGAACTCCAAAACACGGGGAAGTGGGAAGTCATTTTTTTCAGACTAGGTATTAGACAGTGCAAAGGTGATGCTGGTCCAAGGGAGATGGGGATCTTCTTGTCTTGTGGTACAAGTGGGGGAAATTGTCTCAGAAAACAGAAAAAGGAAAGTATTTCTGACCAGATTGGCCAGTTAGAGGTCTTGATCACAAGAGGACTGAGCGTTCATTCCTAGCTAGCACTCTGGGTGCAGTCTCTGACTCTGGCTAAAATCTTCATCTGTGTGGTGGAGTGTGTGTGTACCTCCAGAAATCTTAACAGTAGCTGGAAGAAATTGTTTCCTCCCTTACTATTTCTTTAACTCAAGAGAAGGTGCCTGGTTGCCTGACAGTGCAATCTTTGAGCCAGTGGAAATGGAAAAAAACCATGAAACCTGTTCACAAGCTGATTATTATGCAGATCAGCAATCATTATCCTTTCTCTCATTACCTCAAATGCTTTCTGCCATCTGTTGGTAACAAACCTGCATCTGGCAGATTACCAGAGGAGCCCTAATCAATGGGTAATTGGGGTAGAGGATTGTGTGGACAATCCTGGCAATGAAAGCACAGAAAAACTTAGAGTGGGAGAAGAAAGTTTGCCTGTTACAAAGGTGAGATCCTACACCAGCATTTCTCTACCATTCTGACATAATTCCTTCTAGGTGGGAAGTGTGTGGAGGGGTTAGAGAGAGATTTGTCACAGGCAATGGGATGAATTATACCAGCCTGTGTAACAATACCTCAAGCAAAAGGTTAATTCCTGACAGATTATGCCAGCAAGTGCTGCCAGGAGAGGCACAAGCAGAGCAAGCACAAACATGCATGAGTTTGCATTTCCACTGTTGCCTTTTAGAACCATCTGTTAATGAGACACAGAGGATGCTATGGACTCATTCAAGTAATGGCTCCTAATCCAGTCTCTTAGTACCCTCTGATAGGAAATGCTCAAAATATGTCCACTGCAGGTTTTCCTTCTCCAGCCATGCATTCAGGGTTCTGCTCCATTCCACATAGCCCCAAGTCTTGACTACAGCAGTTCAGAAAATTATATTTCTGGTGCTGAGCTCCCAACAGAGACATACTGACAGATTTTAACTGAAATTTCAGAATGAGGCAGAGTTACCAGATTCCTACAATTTTTTGAGGGAAATGACATCTGAGTGGAACAGAGAAACCCAGACAGAATCACCAGCAAGGGAAAGAAAAAGGGAATTTACTGCTCTGCATTCCCATTGTCAGCTGGCTGGTCTGTCAGCAAATGCTTTGAGCTACTCTGCACATGAGGACCTGTCAAGCAGCTACCTCTGCTGATGTCCTTCTCTGCCATGAGCACCCAGGAAGGAAGATGAAACTTCAAACAGCAATTGTAAAGGTTTCTGTAAGAATCAGATTTTATTGATCCACCTTTCAAAGAACAGATCAAAACAAAATCAGTACTGTTTGAAAGTTCCACCCTTCTGCCACTCTATAGATCCAGAGGAAATTATCAACCAGAAAAATGTTCAGGGCATTTGACTCTCTCTCCCTAACCACATTGTAATGGTGCTTGGGATGTCAGGATAGCTGAGTTTATTAATGACACAGTAAATCAACAAGTCTAAGTAATCTCCCAAAACTAGATCTAAGGGTGTGAAAAAGGTAGTACTTTTTTTCCCCTCAATGCCTTGCAGGCCAGTGCTGTGCTATGCCTGTTTGCACTGGCCCTGGCAGCTGAGAAGGTAAATACATAACATCCCCTGCCCAGACAGCACCCTAGGAGGGCTGCATTCATTGGTGCATGGAAGAAATCAGGAATTCTTGTAGTAAGAAGGTGGCCCAAAGAAAAGAAGGAAGTAGAAATCCCTATAAATATCCAAGTGCTGCCAATGCCCATGCATGCTGGGCTGGGATCCAAGCTCACTGGTTTGGGGTGATAAGAACCCATATTAGGCACCTGAACATGGGAGAGGAACACCAACACCCAAATTAAGATGTTAGTAAGACTGTGACTAAAAACCAACACCCTCTAGTGATCTAATATCCAGGCTGGGGTGACTAAAATGTGACAATGGGAATTTTTACTATTCAGAGGGACTAAAAGGAGACATAGGAATGCAAGTGAAAGTTGGTTTTAGAAGCATGTTCCCAAGAGATACAGATCTTATTTCCTTCCTGCTATTAAAGGAAGGGGGCCTTTGATATGCACTGGACTACATAAGGGCAGAGAGCAACACCCCCATTTATTCAAATCCAACAACTTTTTTTTTTTTTTTTT